>CM021102.1:837689212-837987457 GCA_007115665.2 Sequoiadendron giganteum
ACTTCCCTAGCTCTTGTGCCATTAGGGCTTGAATATTTGGATTGACGAGCCTCTATTTTTTTGGACAGATTTAGCACCTTTTTTTAGTTTGATGGTGTGTTGGATGATGTCAGGATCATATTCCTTGAGGTCATCATAAGAGTAGGCCATGACCCCTTCATATTTTTCATAGAATTGTATAAGCCTATCTTTGTCATGTTGTGGAACTTCTTTCCCGACCTTTAGTTTTCTTCTATCTCCTACCTCAAGGTTGGTGTAGTCTGCTTAGTTTGCTACAAATTTTCTCCTATCATTCCTTGCATCATCATAGTCAAATACATTTTTGAGAGTTAACAACCCTTTTGGAAGTTTTTTTGATCACAACTAAATGATTTTCCCTTCATATGCTTCTTTAATCTTTAGATGGAACTGATCGGTGAACTCTCTAGACTATTGATTGAATGAGGTGATGTGCTCATCACTTTCAAACACTTTCTGAATCTGATCATTATATGGAATGGAGGGTTTAACAATTATTGACACAAAGTGTAAATTATCAATCAAATCAGAGATAAGATTGAATTGAGATCCTATTGATGCCATGCGATTCACAGTTTAATTCTGCTCCCTTGGCACCATGTGAATGTTAAAAGATTCAAATATTTCAATGACGTCCCATAACCTATGCCTATAAGACCGCATTCAGACATTTTTTTCAATAGAGATATTTCTGACCTGATTGATTACAAGTTCAAAATCTCAGAACACCTTTATTTTTTTGACACCCATGCACTCTACAAGGCTTAGCCCTTACACAAGACCTTCATATTTGGCTTCATTGTTTGTGCAAGAAAATTAGAAGTAGAGTGATCTAAGAATCTTCTCGTTGGATGGAGATGTTAGAAATATCCCAAGACTAGCGCCAACTTTGTATCATGCACCATCAAAGTGAAATGGCTAGAGCTTTGAGGCTTGATCGGTCGTGAAATCCTTTAATACCCTCGAGAACTCTTAATCCTCATCATAGATGATGTAGGTGCCCAACTCGGTAGCATGATAATTATCAAAAGGATCAATGTCTCAATATTCATTGAAGAAGACTTCTTCTTGTACAACTTGGTCTTCGGTTGCCTTCTCATCTTCAAGTGGCTCAATATCAATGACTTCTTCTTAGGTGAAAGAAGTATGAGTGGATTCAAAGTTGATCATGGCTTCATCAACTACATGTTCTAAATGCAAACGCTCTAATATTATCTTCATCTTAGCTCTGTGCTTGGTCCTAAGAATTAGGAGGGACCAATCCAAAGAAAGGTATTTGCCTATCTTTGAGGTAAATTCCTAGGATAGGCAAAGGAAAAACATGTGAGGGACGTCTATGATCATAGTATCTTGCAACATCGTGATGCTAGGACAGGAGAACAAGGTAAAGGGGAGGTCTTTAATGAGGCCTACGATTTTGACCTTGTTCCCATCTAGCTGCATAACTCCTCTCTTTAAGGTCTCATAGCTAAGCCCTAGGGCTTTCACTATATACTTGGGCATGACTATGGTGTTGTCACCAAAGTTGATCATGGAGTTAATGCAACCGTTTCTTCCCCACAATGAGGGTTAAGAAAAAAAATTTAGTTTTCAGTTTCTCTTCTTTGACTTTGGTTGAAGCCTCCTCTATCATATTTGTGAGAACTTTGGCCAAAGGTGATGATTCAGTAGTCTTTTCAAAAGCTTGTCCTATCAATTGCACAACTACATCCTCCCAGAGGGCCTTCTATAGTAATGATTTTTTCTCTGGAATGGCTAATATATCCCAAAGAGATACATAAGTACAATATTTCTTTAATTGTTCCACTACATTGAAAGGTGATAGATTTAGAGGCTCCTATTCCTTGGACCTGGTGATGAAAATATCTTTGCGCACTTGTGGCTGCGAAGTAATTATGGAAGTGCTAGGGGGCTGGCCTAGGATGCTTCTAAATTGTGGAATGACCAGATCGCTCGTGAATATCCTTTTTATTGGGTGTTGTAGTCGGACTATAATTGTGGGGTCTCTGATGTGGATGCCTCATATGTGAATACTGCCCCTGCTTATTCCATCAATGAGAAAAGGGTGTTATCGGGGGCTATGCCATTTTCTTGTTCTAGGGAAATTCCCTACATCTATGCGGTTAGAACTGTATTCTCCATTTGGGGAGAGACATATGTATAACCTCTTGGATTTGGTGCTATGCCTTGGTTGTGTTGTTCCACAAATTTTTACTATAAATTTCCACACAAAATTTTGAGGCATATGCACATTGCCACAAGGGAAGCACCACGTATTGAAATCTTCGGTGAGATTTTTCTTCCCTATGGTCAACTCTTTTCTTATACTTGTTTGAGAAGCTCCCAGTGGAGTCTATATCGATACCCTCTGGTTATTTGTATGGGTTTTCTGATTTATGCGCATGACTCCTTGATATTGGTTATGTTGGTAGGAGGGTATGTCACCTTGATAACTTTGATAGGCTGGCCTTGGAGGAGCAGCTTGGTTGTTCTTGATAGTGGTTAATTCATTTGTTAAGTTTTGTAACATCTCCTTTATGTCGCTTATCTTGTCCTTCAAAGCACCGTATGTAGAAGAAATTTTTTTTAGCACACTTGGATATGTATATATAGACGGGGGAGGTGTAGGTGTACTACTAGATGGAATCTCCTTGGTGGAAATTGATACTTCAGGGAATATCAACATAATGGGCCGAGGTTCCAACTTTGCGGCATTGATCAGATTGTTCTTCGCCTTAACTACTATATTGCATTCATCTGGTAATGTGTTTCCACCAACTAACTGGATCATCATTAACATATTGATGTAGATAAATTTTAAGTAGAACATGAGTGCCAACTCGGCCGGTGGTAGGATGGCAGTCTAGATCCTATACCAGGTTGTATGGAATTGGGGATTGAAGTCCATCATGGCCTCAAATGGGGCCCACTTTATTGTCGCTAGCTAATGATATAGCGAGGATTTGTCTCTGTCGTTCGAGAATCTTTCATAAAAAGGATCCCCGAGCTGGTCCCAAGTACCAATAGTGTTACTCGATAGAGTGTGATACCAATCTAATGCTTTTCCTCTTAAAGAAGATATGAGCAACCTCAACGCTATGTTATGTTCTATAACTTTGTGTACCAAACACACATCTACCACATCTTGCAGATATTCAGATGGTGTTCTTGAGCCATCTCCGATAAACTTAGGAATAGCTTTGAGGGCAGAAACTTGGATAGGGGCCCAAAGGAGGGTGCAACTAGGGCTACAAGGGGACTTCTAGCATCCCATGCCACATATTTTTGGTTAGTGATAGGTAACATGGCTGGTGGAGGATTCATAATGTTTACGTGACGGGTTCTAGTTGGTACTGCTCCTAGTGGTGATACCAAAAAACTAGGGTTACTTATTGTTTGAGATCTTGTGATAGGTTGATGGCTTCTATACCTACTCAAGGCTTAAGCACATCTAGAAGGTCCCACTAGGTGTGCCAGAAAAAAAGAAATGGTTGATGCCAAAATGTGACAAGGTAACAAACTTTATGGGAAACTCAATGAAATGGGGACCTATTGCGATGAACTGAGTAACCTCCAGATTTTAAAGAAGTCATCTTCTTCTATAACCGGGATTTTGAATGGGAAAAGGAAGTAGATATAAAAATAAAATATCTAACTAGGGAGTTTCACCAAGATTTAGATGTAAGGAATGATAAATCTATCTTGTGGATGTTATTTAAGGGCTCATTCAGCAATATACTGTCCCAGAGTGACAAAAATTAAA
Source organism: Sequoiadendron giganteum (assembly GCA_007115665.2). Classification (NCBI taxonomy): domain Eukaryota; kingdom Viridiplantae; phylum Streptophyta; class Pinopsida; order Cupressales; family Cupressaceae; genus Sequoiadendron; species Sequoiadendron giganteum. The sequence continues at coordinate 837,692,994 of CM021102.1, forward strand.
GATAGAAGTCTAAATGATTCACCCAATGACATAAAATAATATTCATGCACATTTATTGAAAAGATGAGTCAAAGATATGATCTAAACCAACAAACCTACATTAAACTTATATAATTTCTACAAATAAATCATTCAATACCATAACGACATAGTAAAACTTATCAAATATCCTAAGAAAAGAGAAAGGCCGAACAAAGGCATAGTCTATAAGTTCTTTGCAATAATATAAAAAGCAATAAAAGGCCTAGTTCTTCCACCAATTCTCTATCAAAATATGAACTCCTGATTCGAAAGAAGAAGCAATATTTATAATAAAAATCCTTAGCCTGGTGAGCCAGTAAAATAAAATATCCTTCAATCATGAGCAATAATGTATATAGTAATGATTTTCCCCGACCATTGCAACCGAAAAATATTCGGGCCATGAACGAGGTTTCCCATCGCTAGATGCATCCCCTATGAATGAAGATAGTGGTCCCAACAGACCAGAGGGTTGACATGTGTCATCCACTTATGATGGAAGTTATAATACGTGGAAATTGTTGTGAGGTTGTTGCTTGCTTCATACCCCAATGCAAAGAAGCCTTTAGAAGATCCTTATGGAAAGCGTTCAGGGCCCGATGTTCATTCTCCCCTTCATACAATGAAAAATTATGCAGTGAAGACACGTGGAGGTCTCCCAAACATACTGCATTGTAGGTGGGGACTGCCAAGGAATGTGTGTGGGTAGATGCTACGTGGCATGCGGTTGGGGCCCGATAGGGAAGCGACTGCAAGAAGCACTGAAGATTATGCACTACCAACACATGGAAGCATGGTAGGTTTCGTTTGAAAATTGAAGGAAAGAATCTATGCGAGGAGCGCTTAGCTAACAAGTGGCAGTATTTGGATAAATCCTTGAGAAAGGCACCCAATGTTGCATTCAATAGATGGGTGTGGCTGATACTTAGCAAAAAAAAAATAACTCAAAGGGAGCTTGGGGAAATTTATATTCACAATTTTCAACCCTCATTTCAAGGAAGAGCTCTGAAGATGGTTCCTTCAGATGGAGACTACACTTTTCTACTATATGTTTCATCTAGAAACATTGGAAGATCAGGTACTGTCAGACTTAGGTACACTAGAGTTTAAGGTGAATTACACTTAGTATTTTATGTTGATATGGATATGGTCTAGCGTTTAGTTAATTTTTGTAGCATAATAGATAGGCTAAATAGTTGTTCATATACCATTGTTTCAAATTCTAAATTTCTATACCTTATTCTAGGAGAAAATTAGAGCAAGAGTCTATACATAAGACACCATTGTTTCAAATTCAATTTGTTTGGATCTTTCACAATTTTTTTCTTCATTTATTTGATCTAAGACAACCTACTGTATAGAAGAAGCTCTCAAAATCATAGTAAAATCCTTCATTTCAGGATGACTGTTCAATATCTTTCCCATCATAACAACTAACAAAAGCATCACTCATTAACCTGAACTTTGCAAGAGTTTCATCAAATTCTACTTTTCCACTCTCTTTTCCATTCTAAATTGTATTCCCAATTTCATCCATGAAGAACTTCCTCAACCTGTAGATCATGTTGTTAGCCATAAATTTACTAGGTGTGAACGATAGCTTCAAGTTATTACCCAAGCAACAATTGAAAAAATTTGGCCTTAGTAGATCAAATCTGGTAAGGCCAAAAAAATTCAATTGTTGCTTGGGTAAAAACTCAAAGCTATCCTCGACACTTGGTAAAGTTATAGATAATAGAAGGATCTACAGGAAGAGGAATTTCTTCATGGATGAAATTGGGAATAAAATTTATAATGGAAAAGAGAGTGAAAAAGTAGAATTTGATGAAACTCTTGCAAAGTTTAAGTTAATGATTGATTCTTTTGTTTATTGTTATGATGGGAAGATTCTAAACAATCATCTCAAAATAAAGGATATTACTATGATTTTGAGAGCATCTTCTATACAACAGGCTCTCTTAGATCAAATAAACGAAGCAAACAATTGTGAAAGATCCAATAATTTTGAATTTGAAACAATGGTCTATTATGTATAGACTCCCCCTCTGATTTGCTCCTAGAATAAGGTATAACAATTTAGAATTTGGAATAATAGTATATGAACAAATATTTAGCCTATCTTTTATGCTAAAAAAATTAACTATAGGTAGAAAATATCCATATCAACATAAAATAACAAGTGAAATTCACTTCAAACTTTATTGTGGTAATTGCTTTGTAAGCAAGTTTACACTCCATGAGTATTCTAAGTGCACATCAACATGTTGGTTATTATCTCAATCTCCTTTGTGATAAAAAGAAAAATGAATTTCATTGCATAACTCATGACACTTTTGTAGTACAATGATTGACTGTTCTTTTACGTCTTACTCATTTTGTTCTCAATCACCATATGCAAATGACTTAGAGGACAGATCTTTGTCACCATTTGACAGTAACTTTCATCATTTTTGGAATGTTTGTTATGATTCAATCATTGTTTGACAGTTTTCTTCCTTTCTCAGTCCTATAGGACAAAAGAAAGTTCAAAGTTTTCAACTCTCTAACAATGGTAAATAGACACAGTAAAGATATTTAAAATTTTAGAAGTTGATTTTTTTTTAATTGCTAAAACTTATTTATTAGTTTTATAACTTAAAATTATTTAAGCTATTTGAATAGCTAAAATTCATATTATAAATCTTTAAAGTACAAAATAATCAGGTACTTAAAATGATTATAGATAAAATGAATTAAAATTAGTAAATTACTACTGATTTAGCTTTTCCTTCTACATGTTTACAAGGTTATTTCTTCCAGCATTTGTTAGGCCTATTTTGGATTCGATTGAAACAACAAAGGCAGTTCCACATCCAGGTCTAAATGAGGTGACGACCCATCCTTCTATGATGAATTCTGCAAGATAGACCCAAGAATAGATCTAAAAAGATCAAATTTTCAAACCTTTAGATCCTGGAGATCATTGCAGATTTTATTTTATTTTTCTAAAGTCGGACGGATCTAAGAAATTGTTGCTTGAAAATGATGTAAATGAAAATGTTATTTATTAGAATAATCTAAGGGTGTTATTTTTCACTTGCTGAACTTTTTTTTGTCTACCTTAAGATAACCGCTAAAATTATCATTTTGTTAATCATAATATTTCATTGTATATTTGTAATTTGTTAGATTGTTGTATAAGCATGAATTTGCACCCCTAACACAAATTCCCTTTTACCCCCTTGCACTCTAGAAAACCTAAGGTGGAGGCTTAATTCCACTTAAGCCCGGTGTCCACATCACACTTGGCACCTGTTTTGTGTGCCAATGGAGGTGTTTCTATGGGGGATGCTCGTGCAAAATGAAGACATTCGTGTGATGCACTTATGTCCTTGAGAGATTCTTGCAGGTGGAGTCTGCAGAGATGTTACATTTTCGATTGGAACTCGAAGAGTAATGCCTCGCTTTGACTGGCCAACCCAAATATGGCCATTTTTCATCCTTTCCTTCATATTCTTCACTCTCCCATCCATTCTAAAGTTTAGACAAAGTTTTGCAAGATCTTGAGTTCATCTCTCCATATTTTCTCCACTCTTTTAAGCATCTACAAGATTTGTAGTAGAATTTTACATTCCATTGCAGCAATCTACCACTCCATCACTCTGATATTGTGAGTGCAAGGCAAAAACCATTGCAGTAAAGGCTTGAGTTCTTCTATTTCTCTCCTCCACAAGCCTTGAGTGCTTTGGATGGAGGTGGTAAGCTCCTCTCATCTTCTCTATCGTCTTGGTTGAGTAAGAACGTATTGTTTTGTAGTGTCTTTTTTTTACATAGCTTGTATTCATTTCTTTATCTTTATTCCTATCATTGCAAACTTGGATTTCCATGGAGGTGGAAACACCAAAATGGGGGTCTGATTGAGGCAGGACCCTAAACAGCCCCAACATTCCCCTTTTTCTATGTTTAGGTGGAGAGATCTCAGAGAAAGTTGGTAAGAGGATTGTTCTACGAAATTACCTTCGTCACCCTTGCAGTAATATACTTATTTTATCATATTCATATTTATATCTTATTCTTCTTAATCTCATTCTATTGTTCAAGGAATGTCTAAAATAGGCTATGAGTTTACCTTTTAGATTTTAAGCTCATCTCTCTGGTTTTTGGGTCGTACAGACACTAGCACACCTATGAGATGCCAACATGTCACATTTTCATCCTAAAAGCAGGCTTATGTCCTCTGATAGAGAACTACCTGAGACACAAATTTTACCTTAAAAAGAAGCTCACCTAGTCTCTCTTCAATTCTCGGGATTGCAAAGTGATCAAAGGACTTCATAATCCTCATCATTCTTATCCCATCCATCCTAACCTTCCTTTAAACTGAGGTAAGTTAGGACAACCTTTCCTCTCTTGGCCTTTCGTGACCTAGGGGCCTTGTAGTGGTTGGTCCCCCTCTCTTACATTTTTGGTGAACCTGGTGTGAAACATTTTGGTTTCATTTTGTGATACTAAGAGTCTCTTTCCTCGTGTTCTAAGAGTGTTGTAGGTGTGAGTGTTGTAAGGCTTCTAGCTTACAACCCAACCCATGACCCCTAGTAGGCATATTTGGAAGGTTCTGACAATGTTGTGTAACAAAACCTTAATTGGGTCACTATCCTATCTTGTAAACCTTAGGAGGGTTTGTAGAAGTATTGTTTGGTGTGGACGATGGCATCTTTCTTAAATAAACCTATTCCCTCTGTGTAGATTGTAAGTAATGGCACTAGTATAACCTTTACTTCATATTACTTTCTGATGGGATTCAATAGAGATCCATATCCTCTTTATATTTCTGCAAGGATAAATGGGAATACTGTAGTAGGTGTTCTCGCTGATCTAAAATCTCAAGTGAATATCATAACTGAGGAGATCATGTTGATTAAATTTGTACATAAAGATGGGTATGATGCACTTGAGAGTACCACTCGCACACATGACATAATTTTCATACCTCCTATAGGAAGTATGGTCCTATCAGTCCTCGTTGGGCCTAAATCTGTGAACCTTAGGTTTGACATCATCCCGGGGTCTAAACTCTTTAGATTGAGGCTAGGTATCCCCTGGATGGTAGCTATGAATGCAGTTCCCTCGTTTGTGCACAAATTCTTGAATTTTGTTCATGGATGTTTGGTACATGTTGTCCGTGACACCGATTATAAACCACCAGTTGCACGAGGTAGCTACACCCTTGATTACTTTTGGCCTGTGTCTCTTGGTCATGTCCCGCCTAGGAAGGACCCCCCGCACTGTACATATCAAAACTATAAGAAAGGGTGTACAAGGCCAAAAGTGAGGTTCCCTCCTTTGCCTTATGCTATTTCTCATAGATTTTGCTTAAAATTTAATAGTGATGTTGCCAACGCACGTAGGAGAGAAGAAGAAAAGTGGTCCCGAGATCCTCCTTTTTCCCCTTCTGCTACTCAGCTCAATGCTTCCTCTCATCCTACCATGGTGCCATCTACTTCTATCTCATGTTTACGAGAGAATCCCATGGTGCTCACTTGGTGAAAGGTCAAGTGTCTTGCATTGGAGCATCCTATCTTATGCACAAAGCCTAGGCCCATTCAATATGGTACATAGAAAGCTCCCCATGGAGAGTCCTCTTTTTCTTGGCCTCCACAACCTCCTACCATTCGTGTTCACAAAATAGTGAATGGGAAGAGGCATGTTGCTGAGGCACTAGAGTCAATTCCTCCCCTCATCTATGAACCTCTCCCTTCTACTCCCATTTAGGATTCTTTCCTTCTATTGGAAATAGTTGTGGAAGACACTCCCATGGTTGAACAAAATCCTTTCGTCCCTTCGTAGATCCCAGCTTCTAGTTTGAAGAGTCATAGGAACTGCCTTGCACATGAGTGTAAGCATCGGCGAAAGGATCTCCTTGCTGAGCAAGCCTCCTCACATAAGAAGGAGGAAGAGAAGATGAAAACTCCTACTATGGCCTCCTCTTTCCCCTCTTCTGCCTCTGATCTAACTAGTTTTGAATCTCTTTCGGCTCTCACTATGAGCACACATGTGCCCAGAAGGGTGTAGGTGTTTATCACTCCTTCCATGGAGTTTCCTCTGTTGACTTTCGTTCTAGATGTCTCACTTTTCCCAAAACCCATGGATATGGTTAATACTTCGGTTGTATCCACTATGGTTTTGTCCTCTTCCATCCACCTGGCTTCATCTGTGGGGATTTCACCTCCTCCAATGAAGAAGAAGATAGAGCGTGGTCCCTCCAACAATAAAGGAGGTAAAAAAATCCCATCTTCTTTGAAAGGTGGCCCCACGCTCACTTGTTCTATCCTAGTGATGGAACCAACTCCTGCCTCCCCTAGTTTGTCACCACTCCTAAGTCTCTCAGTGAACCTCGGGTGTGAACTTATCCAACCATTGAGGTAAAAAATAGAACTCCCATCAAGTGTATGTTTAACTTGGTGGATGAATTTCCAACCTTTTCGGCGATCTTTGCGAAGTCATTAACCTTAGACCCACAAGATTTGAGCAGTGGAGATATCACTAGTCCCTCTACCTTAGCCCTTATTGTGGGAGGATCAAAAGCTCCTCCCCTTAACATTACATGGTTGTAGGTTCATCATCTTTCACCCTACAATGATCTAGACTGGGAAGCTAATGACCTCCTATTCGACCAGTGTTGAGGGGAGACCCTCTTCTTGATCTTTAGATTAGATGAGTGTGTATGTTGTGACGTGTCCCCCCATGATCATGATATATGTGCTTGGATGACCCTTATCAACCCTATTGGTTCTTGGATATAGGTGTGGTGTTTTTTTGTAAATATTCCTCTATAAGTATCTTCATTCTTCCATGTTTGTGATTGGATTTCGGTAAATTGAGGATGATGCAAAGAATCAAGAGAATTTAGGTCTTCTTCCATGTTGACCCAATTTTTTTTTACTTTGTCTTTCATGCATTCTTCCTGATCTAGTTGGGGATTGACAATATTTCGCCTCTTACCGTGGTTACCTCATATACATATAAATAAAGGCAGATTTGATCCCGTGAAACCAAATCCCCTTATGCCCTTTGTGTGCGACATCTTCTCTTTTTCCTTTCCCTTTATCTTTCTCCCTTCTTTTCTTGAGTTTTCCCTTTTATGTGTAACAATATTACTTTTGCATTTCTTGGTCTTTATAAAATGCATTTGTTGCCAAATGAATCTTTTCTCGAAGACCCCTCACACACTTCTTCATTAGAATTACAGACCCAACTTGAAATCTAACGCAACATGTTTCCTTCATCATGGGTTCATAAAGAAAGGCCTTGGAAACCCTCCTCCAAAGTGGGAATGGTCTTAGTCTTCCCCTCATGTGGAGGCATCTCCTACCTTTCTAATTCCTTGATGAAGTGAACATCTTTTGGAAGGATTCCTTGATGATGAATCGATTCGAGAAAGAAGACATTAGATTTTGAACAAGTGTGTCCCTTGAGTAGACCACTCCTCCTCATGTTGGGTTCCCAAGGGACCCCTTCAAAATCCATCATTGAGTTCTATTATGTCTAGCTCAAGAGCAGCCCAACTAGACCGGTTTCACTTCTTTGTGTCTAGTCCGGTAGTAGCCCGACTAGACCTACATGCATCCTTATGTCTAGCTTGGGGGCAGCCCAACTAGACTTCACTTTTAAAATAGTGTGTCCCTTGAGTGATCCCTCCTTCCTTTCGAAGCGTTTCTGAAAATACTTATGACTTAGTGATGATTTGTGTGACTTTCTATTCACTGGCCTACGTGGCCACTTCATGATGTGTTCTATCTGTGGGTAAACATGTTGCCCTATCTGACTCTATAGAGTCCCCTTTGATCAATTTCCCTCATGTGAGAGTTCTTGGGAGATACCTTCCTTGCAGGTTTGTGGGTCTGTAAGGTACTTTTTCTTGTTTTCCTTCATGTGAGAGTTCTTGCAAGATACCTCCCTTGTAGGACCAGGAGCCTGTGAGGTACTTTCATACTTCAGTTTTCTAGTTTTGTGGAACTACAGAGTCCTCTCCTACACTTACGATATTTCCAGACCATTCTCTACTTCCTCGTTGGTTTAGGTATACTTCTCTTACTTTGTTACTTCCTTACTCCTCTACTTTACCAAAGCACTCATCAGTAATCGTGCTCGCTAAAGTGGGGGAAAAATGTATAAGCATGAATTTGCACCCCTAATGAAAATTCCCTTTTACCCCCTTACACTTTAGAAAACATAAGGTAGAGGCTTAATACCACTTAAGCTCGTTGTCCACATCACACTTGGCGCCTATTTTGTGTGTCGGTGGGGGCATTTCTATTGGGGATGCCTATGTGGTGCGCAAACTTCCATGTGATGTGCTTACATCCCTGGCAGATTCCTGCGGCTAGGGCCTACAGAGACGTTACATTTTTTTATTGAAATTCAAAGATTAATGCCTCCCTTCGGCTGACTGACTCGAATATGGCCATTTTTCATCCTTTTCTTCATATTCTTCACTCTCGCATCCATTCTAAAGTGTGGACAGAGTTTTGCAAGATCCTGAGTTCATCTATCCACACTTTTTGCACTCTTTCAAGCATCTACAAGCTTTGGAGTATCATTTTATATTCTATTGCAGAAATACACCACTCCATCACTCTAATAGTACGAGCGCAGGACAAACACCATTGTAGTAGATGCTTGAGCTCTTTGGACAAGGGTGGTAAGCTTCTCTCATCTTCTCTATCATCCTGGTTGAGTAAGCACGTACTATTTTGTAGTGTCTTTTGTTTACATAGCTTGTATTCCATTCTTTACCTTTATTCCTATCATTGCAAACTTGATTGTCCATCGAGGTGGAAACACCTAAACAAGGGTCTGATTGAGGCAGGCCCAAAAATAGCCCCAACATTTTCCCCTTTTTTCTGTGTGTAGGTGTAGAGATCTCAGAGCAATCTAGCGAGAGGATTGTTCTACGAAATTACCTTCATCACCCTTACATTAATATATTTCTTTTATCACATTCATATTTATATCTTATTCTTCTTAATCTCATTCTATTGTTCAAGGAACATCTAAACTAGACTGTGAGTCTACCTTTTAGAGTTTAACTTCATCTCTCTAGTTTTTTGGCTCTACGGACGTCAACGCACCTGTGAGATGCTAGCACATCGTGCTATCATCTTAGAACCAATCTTTTTTCCTCTAATAGAGAACTACCCGAGACATAGATTTGGCCTTAAAAAGTGACTCACCTAGTCTCTCTTCAATTCTCAGGATTGCAGAGTGATTGAAGGACTTCATAATCCTCATCATTCTCATCCCATCCATCCTAACCTTCCTTTAAATTGAGGTAAGTTAGTGTAGCCTTTTTGCTCTTGGCCTTTGTGACCTGAAGCCTTACAGTGGTTGGTCCCCCTCTCTTACAATTGTATTGGATAATTAATGGTTCAGTTTTTTTTTTTTTAAAAAGCAGCATAATATACTTTCAATGTACTTCTTTTCATCACTTGTAAATCTAAATTTTGTTAATTTTTGTGATCATCAAAATTAGAGATGATTTTAATCTCTATGAAATATTTCCATGATGCATGTTTGGGATCTCTATAAGGTGATGAAAAATGGCCTAGGGTTTGGTAGGGTTTTGAGTATCCTTATTGTTTTGATGGTAATATTATACTAAGTTCTCTCCTTGCCCAAATATAGTCACCTGAGAAACTACCATGATGCTCTTGACTGTGAATTATTTTTTTCTCCCTACCTTCTCACTACAGGTCTGGTTCTTCAACTCTACCAACTACCCTTACATCTTAGTGTTTTTTCATTCTCTTGCATTTATTCTCTTATGATTTTTTTCTTATGACTCTGAAAGATATCACTAGGTCTATTATGATTGTTAGGTCTTTGAGGGTATATGATTTTCTACTATGAACTCTTAGATTGTCATACTTTTGATGAAAATTCTCCAAGGGTTTTTTGTCACTGACTTAACTCTCTATATATTCTCCATTATTAATTGAAAATTCATGGTTTCTAGTTAGCTATTTATTGGTCTAACCATTTCCATGTTTCTTGGGATTCTCATCCCTATAGGATAGTTTCCTTATAGATCTGAATGTAATTTAAAAGGTGCTCATAAATATTGACAAATTTCATAAGACTATTGTGTCAAGGTAGTAGATGGTCATGATAAGTTTCATAATACCTCCATACCTCAAGAGCCAAGAAGACATGGTGTGGTGTAGCGGTGACATCCCATATTACCATGAAGGTTGAGCATTAAATATGTGGTATGGTGGTAAATCAAATACTTCTCCCACATCCTTGGAAGAGCCAAGAAGAAATAATGTAGTGTAGCGGTAACATCTTGCATTATTACGCAGGTCGAGCAATAATGGTGTGGTCTAGTGGTAACAACCCACATTACTGCGAAGGCCAAGCAATAACAATGCAATGTAGTTGTAACATCCCACATCACCACAAGGATCATATAAAAATGGTGTGGTATTGCAGTTAAACTATAAAATGAAATATCACATTTCTTTGAGGCATTTTTTTGAAACAGTTTTCTTGCCTTGTGTATATTGCTTCCACATTTTTATGTATGTCTAGTAGGGCACTTGTCACTTCAACATATGACAAAAAATCCCTATTTTTATGCTTTTATGGATGTCCCTTGTTATTACTAGATATCTAATGTAGTGCACATTATTATAGTGTAAACCTATTTTTCAGATTGTTTCATTTAGCATCACCAATATTCTCCACAAGAACATTGTCCCTATTTAAAATGATGGAAAATGGTTCACATATCTTAAAATAATTTCTCTTGCAACAATCTTGGAGATGAATTTAGATGTAGTATGAAAATCAAAACATACTCGAAGGCTCTTAACAAATCTAGTAGTTGTACAAGGGTCCATGTTTAACAAACCAAATGCAATTGCTAACTTTTCACTATGATGAGAGATAAATGATTCTTTTTTCTTCTATTCCACAACATTGAGTAAAAGTATTGAATCAGGATATACCCTATTGCCTTCATTTTCCAAGCCAATTTCTTTTTTTTTATAGATCTCCCATGTTTGGGGATGTGATATGTCTCCTACATAAAAAATCATGTATCATTTTATGCCCTTCAATCCAACTACATGCGGGTATCTTTTTAATTCATATATCTTTCATCAATCTCCTTACTATTTGAACCTCACCACACCTACCCACTTTTGCACAGATGTTTTAGAGAAGAACATAATATGCAACATATTTAGGATCCAACTAAAAATACAGTGTTGCTAGAATACTCAACCTATATTCATATATGATACATAGGAACCAAAGGTTTAATTGGAATCTCAGTAATAATGTTTAGGGTGTTCTCAAGATAGCCAACATGGGCACACAGATCAACCATGCACACTTAATGATAAACTATATGTAATGCAATAAGGGTTACCGATGTGTAGAGTATGTGCAACCCTTATCCACTAAACGTACATGACTACTTGCATCTAGAACACAAACAAAGTTTACAATGTCGGTGTTCCAAAGTGCTTCATTAATTTAAAGATTTTGAGAGCTTCCTTGCAAAATCCATTTTTTGCACATTTAGCAATCATATCATTTTATTCCATGATATGATATCTCTTTGAGGCATTTTGTCAAAAAATTCATTTTGTAGTACATTTTGGTGTCAAATATTTCATAATTATGGTTAGTTTCATTACATTCAAATTTTGAATTGTAGGAAATTATATACATTAAATAGATTGATGGTTGTGTTGGTATATGGCTAATAAGATTGGCTTGTAAGTGTTGTCATTTATGGAAACCCAATTCATGCAACCCAAGTCTTGCGTCTGAATGAGCAACACTATTTTGGCTCCTATTGACATAACAAAGTAAAGAATAGGGGATCTGGTAAAAGGCATAAAAGTTGATCTAGTCATCCCACTCGATAGAAATTTTGAGTTATGGATCTTTGAGGAAGGTTTTTTGAGGCTTGTAGTATCTTGGTACTAATGTGCACTCACTGGTAAGTGATATACAAGATACAGTGCACTAATTTTTTAACTATCTATGCTAGAAGGTCAACCCGACAAAGATGGAATTCCTGGATGTATAAGATATAATTAATTATAAGTCTCCATGTTGGATTAAGTGTTATTTGGTTCCTCTCTTTTTCTTAACCAATTTTGGAGGATGCACATAAAGATTTTGTGGTGGATCTAGCCAACAAGTTAAAACTAACTTAATGTTTTATGAAGTCGATTGTTGGATGAGTAAGTCTTTGATCGCGGATATATATAAGAGATTTTTTTTATCATTTAATAATATATGCATAGTGTGTGAATATGAAGAAGTGTGAATTGCAAGATCTAGCAGAGTAGTAATGTGAATTTGATAATAAGTGATACAAAGAGCAGGAAAGAGCAGAACATGGCAAAGCGCAATACAAATTTAGAAAGAAGATCCCGAATAAGATCCATGAGCTTCACCTGAATTGTTACCTAGCATGATTAGATGCTATTATCTTAGTTCACCCCTCAGATGATTTTAATCTGAATTTTGTAGGTAGTAAGCCTTTTTCTTTTGAGCAGTGAGCTCTAGGCAGTGTGCATGAATGCAAGTGCATTCCTTTTATAAATAACTATGTTTTGAGTACTCAAATTGTGGATTAATCTCCACCATGGTTTCTCCCCTAATAGGGTTTCCACGCAAAAATCCGTGTGTCATGGTGTTGTGTATTCTTACTTTCAATGCATACATATTTTCCTTAATGCAATGATGAAATGGTTTCATGCTTTGAATGAATGGAGTTTTAATAATTATTGAAAACTGATTCACCCCCCCTCTCAGTGTTCTTTGAGTCCAACAATTGGTATCAGAGCTAGTTCCTCTAGAGAAGTTTTGCATCTTGAGGTGGATCTTGGAATGTGATGGACTCTAGTATTCTTCAACAAAAAATTATGGCAGCTCTTGATGACCTTGATTAGTCTAAAGAAGAAGTTTAAGAATTGAAAGAAAATCTTAGAGATGCTGAGAAATTAATTTAGTCATTGAAGGATCAGATAGTTAAATCCAGGGTGAAGAGGAAAGATCTATGTGATCAAATACAACAAAAGGAGAATTCATAAATGGATGATGCTCACCTAAATAAAACCTTGAAGGAGATAACTGAAGAATGTGAAAAGCTTGCTAGAGATAATAAAAACCTAAAGCATGAGACGGAATCTATGATAATGAAGATGACTAAGGAGATAGAAGAAAAGAAGAAAATGAGGAAAGCCTTGCTCAGACCCTAAAAGATAAATATGATGAATGTTGTAGAATGAATGGAGAATTCACTCAGTTGGAAAGTGAATTACAAAGAACCAGAAACAATGAAGAAAAATTTGGTAAGTTGATTACTATTCTTAGGAATGATCTTGTCATTGCAAATGAATTCAAAGAAAAGTTTAAGATTAGTTTAGTAAAACTTGATGAGCTAACTCAAGGTCAAAAGAGTGGAAATGATAAAGAGAGGTCTTGGATATGAAAAGGGAGAAAGTTCTAGATCAGGACAAAAGAATTTCAAACATAACATAAATGGAAGGTATCTGTTAAGACAACCTAATGCACAAAAAACTAATGGATATTATTTTTCTTGTAATAAGTTCAATCATATGGTTGCTCAGTGTAGAAGTAATTTGAGGTCAAAAGTTTCATCATTCTCTGGTCATTGTTTCAATTGCAAAAATCTTGGTCATAAATCAACTGAATGCAAAAATATGTCAAGTCACTCTATTGATAGAAGAAATGTTGAATTTTATGCATGTGGGAATTTTGGGAATATTGCTAATCAATGCAAATTAAGAAGAAACCAATGGAATGAACAAAGAAACATTGTGTGCTATAACTATAACAAGTATGGTCATATTTCAAGATTATGTAGAAACAAGAACACAGATAGAAGAGGTCTGGTATACAAAGACAAAAACATAGAGAAAAATGATAAAGAAAAAGAAAAGATGACTAGGGATGATATCAAAGATCAGATGAAGAAGACATGGGTAAAGAAAAATGATTATGATGCTATAAATGATTTTGTACTAAAACCCGCTTCCGGTAATTCTTCTGGTAATTAATTTGAGGCCATTGGATTAGGGGGAGTTTTACAAGAAAATAGTTCCTCCCCTATCTATAGATGGTACTAGAATGTAGAGAATAGTCAAAAAGATGCACTCACAGTGTACAAAAGTTTTAGATGAATTTAGCAAATTCGTAGGTCCGCAAAAGATTTTTTTCTTTCGTCGTCTGAGAAAAATAGTCTCTAGAAAACATAGGGCACATGCATTTATTGCACATGTGCGAGCTATAAAATTCAAGTCTGAGTCGTCATTTTTCACTTTGCATTATCAAAGAGAAGACATAGAGCACTCGATAGGTGGATTTCAGGACAACAAAATTGACAATGTAGTATGGAAATCAGATAAATCAGTATGCACCCAAATTTACTCTTATTCTAAGAGTTTGTCTAGCTGGGATTTAGAATTTGAAATATTCTGTAAGAATGTGCTTATAAAGTGTGGATCAATCAATATTTCCCCTCTTGTAATAACAATGGAAGTTGGTTCTTCTTCTAGTAGCACTGATAGAGGACAAAAAAGAGGATAGGAAAAGGGAAAGAAAAAGAAATTGTAGACATTCCGGATGAAGAATCTGACGAAGAACCTGAGAATCCACTCGAAAATGATTCTTGTCTTGAAAAAGGTAGTGAGGAACAAGAATATTTGTCAAAAGAAAAGCTACAACAACTTATCCAAAGTGCAAGTGGTATGCAAAAAATTGCAAGGTTATGGTTAGTCAAACCATCATACGATCGGGATTTGATTCTAGAAGTTCTAAATGCTCATATTGAGATAAGATTGGAAATTTTGAAGGAAATTCTACCCAAAGAGATGATTGAGTGTAGCAAAGAATCAATGGGCTCTAAAGACAAAGGCAAAGAAGAAGGTAAAATTATCTCTCACCTGAAGGAACAATTCAGACTATCTCTTTCCAAGCTAAAGAAGAAAATGAATGAGTTGAGACAATGCATTAACTCTGCCACAAGAATCTACAACTATTGTGTTTGTTGGCTCCATGGAATCAACAATTACAAGGAGAATTTGGATCAAATTGAGACAAAACTGAATGACCTTGGAAAAAGCTTTGACATGTCTTAGGATCCCGACGGAATTATCAGGAGAAGAGTCTAGGAGTTATAGGCAGCTCAAATAAAAATTCAACTCTCCAAGAAAGTTCTTGTAGACACCTTTTGGAAGGTAAAATACTTAATTGAGTGCAGGCTAGAGCAGTTGGTGAAAATTCTGCAAAATGGTTAAAAATTGGAAGAAGCAATCACAATTCTTGAATCTCTCATTGATATTATCAACAAGACTTCCAAGAACAATTACTTGATTATTAGCATTGGAATTGCAATTTATGGACACAAAAAGTTTCTTTTGAAAGTGAAGAAAAAAATAAGATAATTTTCTAAAGATAACAGCAAATTGTTTTCAAGTTTTTGAAATTTTGATCAAAGGAGAATAGCTATAAGCATATATGTGCTAAATTTTTGAAGAATTGATTATTTGAACACGTTTTTTGTAAATTTTTGTCACTTTTTTTGGCATATGGAATCTGTGCTTTGTCATTGATGTCAAAGGTGGAGAGAATGCAGTGAAAATTGCCTTGTGAATCTTAGGGCGAGAAAGTGCAACAAGCAGTTTGGCAGTATACCTATAATGATTTTGACATTTAGTCATTTTTCACCAAGTGTTGTCATTAATGCTAAAGGAGGATATTTTTGGCATATGGCTAAGAAGATTGACTTTTAGTGTTGTCATTGATGGCAACCCAAGTCATGCAACCCAAATCTTGCGTCTGAATGAGTAGCACTATTTTGGCTCCTACCGACAGAACAAAGTAAAGAACAAGGGATCCTGTAAAAGGAATAAAAGTTGATCTAGTCATCCCACCGGATAGAAATTTTGAGTTATGGATCTCTGAGGAAGGTTTTTCGAGGCTTGTAGTATCTTGGTACTAATGCACACTCACTGGTAAGTGATCTACAAGATACGGTGCACTAATTTGTCAACTATCTATGCTACAAGGCCGACCCACAAAAGATGGAATTCACAGATGTATAAGATAGAATTAATTATAAGTCTCCATGTTGGATTAAGATTTATTTGGGTTCTCTCTTTTTCTTAACCAATTTTGGAGGATGCACATAAATATTTTGTGGTGGATCGAGCCGATAAGTTAAAAGTAACTTAATGTTTTATGAAGACGATTGTTGGATGAATAATTCTTTGATCACGGATATATATAAGAGATTGTTTTTATCATTTAAGAATATATGCATGGTTTAAGAATATGAAGATGTGTGAATTGTGAGATCCGACAGAGCAGTAATGTGAATTTGATCATAAGTGATACAAAGAGTAACAAAGAGAAGAATAGAGCAGAGTGCAGTATAAATTCAGCAAGCAGATCTAGAATAATATCCATGAGCTTCACCGGAACTATTATTTGACATGATTAGATTCTATTATCTCAGTTCACCCCTTAGATGGTTTTAATCTGAATATTTTAGATAGTAAGAATTTTTCTTTTGAGAAGTGAGCTCTAGGCAGTGCACCTAAATGCAAGTGCATTCCTTTTGTAAACAACTATATTTTGAGTACTCAAACTGTGGATTAATCTCCATCATGGTTTTTCCCCTAATAGGGTTTCCACACAAAAATTTGTGTGTCATGGTGTTGTGTATGTTTACTTTCAATGCATACATCTTTTCCTTAATACAATGATGAAATGGTTTCATGTTTTGAATGAATGGAGTTTTAATAATTGTTGAACACTGATTCACCCCCCTCTCAGTGTTCCCTTGAGTCCAACAGATTGTTTGGATAGTGAAATTATCTCTTAGAAATTAATTGAAATATCTAGAAGGATTATTTTAATTAAAGAGGATTTTGTGGTTATTTTTGTAACAATAATTTTACAATGCATATAGCTTGTTATTTTCATTCAAGATACAAGTCATCAAAGTCAAGCACATACCAATAATATGGTACTCTACTTCAAACCCTCAATCTCACTTAATTTAGTCTTCTTACATGGGGATATTAAGGAAGTTGCTAAGAAGTTAATACATATCATTTTTTGTTTGTCAAGGAGAATCCTATGAGATTCAATATGGTAGTGGATCAATATCTAGTTTCTTAAGTAAAGATGATGCCACAATTGGGAAAAGTAATTTGTGGATGTTAAGGCTTCCCAATTGGTTATCAAAGATATTTTCTCATCAACTTAATTTTAATTTATGTATAAATGGATTCTTCCATGGTGCAAGTCTTTACTCAGAAAACACATGAACTAGGGTTGACATTTTTTTTGTCAAATTAAGTCTAATGGAATTCTTGGGCTTGGTTTCTAGGAAATTTTTGTTGATAATGGTGTTCCAATATAGTTAGTGTTGATAGCCTTCATTCTATAATGTCAAGTTCATTATATAATCTGAGCATATCACCTTTCTTAAACTTTGAACAAGGTTCTAAAATCAAGGGTTCAATATGCATATTTTAGGCCTATATTGAACAATTTATTTAAGGCATTTGTTGATAAGGCTACAATTTTTTAATTGATTTATCTTTCTGTTGTGTTTGGAATTTTGTAAACTTTCAATAGAAAATGCACTTTTATTCTTTATGAATTGAGACTAATAGTAAATTTTTTGGTTGTATTCAAGCACAAATTCATTCATGGCAGAAAAGGAAACAACCCTTTTCTCATATCAGATGACACATTTCATATAAAGGAGGAAAGATTCTAGCTAGATTATTGTTGATTGCATTGAAAGGAGAGAGCTTCATATATGGGACACGATCAACACTCTCCTTCTTGAATTCTACATGTTACAAATTTCTCTAGGAATATTTCCCACATTGTAGAATTTTTAAGAGATGAAAGGGGCATGTGCTCACATTGAAGGGCTTCAAGCATGCGTTTCCATCATTGTAGAAGTTTTTTGGAGAATTTTCTTTCTTGCAATCATTTCTATGCAATATTCTAACTTGAATTTTCAATATTGTGACTGAAAATAACAATTTTAATACTCTATTTCTAAGATGTAATTAGAAAACATTTATTTTATTAATAAATTTCATTGATTTTTCCTTCTCAATGACTATCTTATTGTGTGAAATTGATGATTGATGTGTATTTATGTGTTTTATGCTTAAATCCTCTAATATCAATCAATTAAAATGACTAACTATACTACTAATTGATATCAATTAATAATTAAATTGAATAAATATACTACCAATTGACAGAAATTAGTGAGTAGTGAATACAAATGACTAAATAAGTGACCAGTTAACAACAATGAATGACTAAATATATCAGTGAATAAAAAATGACTAAATAAGGGAATAGATTACAACAATCAATGATTTAATCAACAGATAAAGAAGTGACCAATTAAATATATCAGTGAATGAAAATGACTATATAAGTGACCAGATTATGACAATTAATGACTAAATATATCAGTGGAAAAAATGACTAAATAAGTGACCAAATTACAACAATGAATGACTAAATCAATGACTAAATATACTACCAAGTCAATCAATCAAAATAACCAATAAATGACTAAAAATGGTTTAGTCATCAATCTGGTCACGTTATATATGACTTGCAATAAACTACTAATGGTCATGTGACTAAGTTCAGTCATTTATAAGAAGTTTTTAGAAGTTTTTTAGTCATATACTATTTTTTTTTAATTAGTGAACTTGAGTTACAAAAGCTTCTTGATGTTGGATTTATCTTATCGATAGATTATCCTAAGTGGGTTTTAAACTTGGTACTAGTCTCCAAACCCACTAGAGGCATTAGAATATGCACATATTTTAGATACTTGAATAAGGCATGCCCGAAGGATGACTTCCCTCTTCCTAACATCAACCTCATCATGGACTTAAAAATTGGGCATGAAATGTTGTCACTCATGGATGTTATTTCAAGCTATAATCAGATCATGATCACTAAGCAGTATCAATACAAAACTACATTCACTTGTCCATGGGGAACATATTGTTGGAACATGATACCATTTGGTCTAAAGAATGCAGGAGAAACCTATCAAAGAGAAATGACACTCATCTTTCATGACATGATCCATAAAACAATCGAAGATTATGTGGATGATATTTTGGAAAAATCAAAGAAAAGGAATGAGATCATATAAGTCTTAGGACCCATCTTCGATAGGCTTGAAGAGTACAAGGTACGACTGAATCCAAAAAAGTGTGTCTTTGGGGTTACATCAGGGAATTGGCTATATCATCTCACAAATGGATAGAAATTGATCCAACAAAATTAAACTCCATCTTAGACATGAAACCATGACAAACACTAAAGAAGATGAGAGGGTTACAAGGGAGATTGCAATCCATTAGAAGGTTCATCGCATAGTTATTAGACAAAATCCACATTTTTCAGATCTTCTCCATAAAAGAATAACTTAAAAGTGGGATAAGAAGTGTGATAAATATTTCCAGTAGCTCAAAGACAATCTATTGACACCTCTAGTGCTCATTTTGTTGATACCAAACAAACCATTGATTTTGTATATCTCAGCAACATCAGTAGCACTAGGTGCTCTTCTAGCACAACATGATGAAAATGGAAAGGAAAGAGCTATCTATTACATCATCAAGACATTGGTGGGATATGAAATGAAAAATTCATCCATTTAAAAATAATGCTTGGAAATGGTGTTTGCTTCACAAAAGTTTAGACATTATATGTTGTCACATCAAGTGAATCTTATTGCAAAGATTGACCCACTTAAATACCTATTCTCCAAAGCAATGCTCACTGGGTAATGATCTTAATTTAATTTGACATAGAATATGTGGAGCGCAGGGAAATCAAAGGAAAAGTGACCATAGACCAACTGGTAGAAGCACCCATCTATGCAAAGAATCCATTGAAATCTAAAAATTCCTTAAGAATTAGTATTCCTTGTCAATCTAACCAATCAATGGAAAATGTACTTTGATAGATCATTCATCCAAAATGGATTAGGGGTGGGTATTCTCTTTATCACCTCTCAAGGTGATTACATTCCAAAGTCATATAGGCTATCATTTCCATGTAATAACAACATTGTTGAGAATAAAACCTTAATCACAGGTCTAAGGATAGCAGTTTAATGGTAGATACAAGAGATGAAAGTATATGGAGACTCGCAATTTGTTATCAACCAGTTCAATGATGATTAAAAAACTAAGGATGACAAGCTTACTCCTTATAAGAAGATGGTAGAAAGTCTCAAGGACCTTTTCATTGATTAATTTTTTGAGAATATTCCTCGCATGAACAACCGAGCAGTAGATGCTGTAACTTAGATTTTTTGGAATTGTGGATGGATGCTAACTGCTGCACAAGATTAAACATCAATTCTAATCTAAATAAAACAACAAAGAATGATAAGTAAGCATGATTAATCTAAACTAATAAAACTAGAATGATCTCACCGAATATGCAAATACTTCCTCAATTTATCTCAATTGCC
Source organism: Sequoiadendron giganteum (assembly GCA_007115665.2). Lineage (NCBI taxonomy): Eukaryota > Viridiplantae > Streptophyta > Pinopsida > Cupressales > Cupressaceae > Sequoiadendron > Sequoiadendron giganteum. The sequence goes on from CM021102.1 coordinate 837,713,587, forward strand.
CTTCTCCATTTTGCTGTATTGTTATTCTTGCCCTTAGATATCTGTGTGTTTGAATGCAATCATAACTTCATCGAGTGTCTCAGCAAAATATCGAAGATTGTTTCTTCTCAAAAGTGTATAATGATTTCGGGAGAGAGAATAATGATAATGACAGGCCATTTTATAGATTGTGTGTTTTCAAACGATTGGCTCAGATTGAAAGAGAGATCGACGGACGAGATTGATGAATGCCATGCGATGAGTTATGTGACAGATAGAATGTGAGTTAGAACATGAGTTCAATTGTAGGATAAAGACTAATTTTAGAACATGAGTTAGAACATGAGTTCCAATCTTCATCTTTAAAAATAAAAGAAATAGACTTTGTATGCAAAAGAAAAAGTTAGAAGTTGAAGAATAATGCATTCAAATGTGAACTTGAGTTAATTAATTAAATAAAAATATTTAATTAATAAACGCATACATGCATATGAGTTAAAACTAGTTAATCGACTAGTTGTGATGGAGAGTCTTCTCGCAGAGATAAACTGGTGTTGAATTCAGAGATAACTGGAGAACTAAAAATAGATCTGAGTCAGAAGGTGAGTGGACGATTAGATAACTGGTTGATAGAGGAATGTGACATAAATAATTAAATATGAATTAAATGTTAATTTAATTCAACATTCAAAAATAGAAGATTTAATTAAATAAATAAAGACAATTTATTTAATTATAGTTGAAAAGGGGGTTAAATGAATAATTAAATAAAGATATTTAATTATAGTTGGAAAAGTATGATAAAGGGGGTAATTGAATAATAAATTATTTAATTGATAGAGAATTTAATAAGTTAGCGACATAATTAAATAAATATGATTTATTTGATTAATCAAGTGGAATAAAGATTAATGATGACTTAATGAATTAATTAAAAGGGGGTATTTAATTAATAGAGGAAATGTGTTAGAAAGGGTGATTAAATAATTGACATTATTTAATCATGACCACGGACTATAAAACATTATGTCGAATATGTACTCGCAGGCCTAGACCAATTTTACGTATCTACAGTTTGCCCCTCTTTGATACAATGTTGGTACGACGTTGTGTCAAAGAAAATATGCCCCGATCGTGCCCCAGCATGAAATAGGGTAAGGTATGTCCCCTCGAGAAAATTGACAATTTTTGAAAAGTTTCAAAAAAATCAGGAAATAATCCCGATAAGTCAAGATGATAGTCAGAAATGCTATGGAGTCGACGGAATTGAATTTGGAGTTAATACAGACGTATACGGGTCGGTAGAAGTTGAAAGATTACATGGCCAATAGAGTAGGGCTGAGAAAATGCCATTTGAAATCCTCCTATAAATAGAAATTAGGGCTAAAATGAATTCATTTGCACCCAAAGGAGATAGAAAAACTTGAGAATTTGCTATGACTGACTGACTAAATGGCACCTATTCCATACACCAGACATCGAGGATATCGGATCCGGACCTTCAGGAGGCCAGTCGACGCAGGACCACCGGTATGTACTCAAAAATGAGATCTTTTAATGTATTTTTGGCACATTTTTCTAGGCATAGAAAATGAATAAGCAAATGCGGTGCATCGTAAACGACGCATATGCTGTCGTATTCACCGCATCTGACTACGAAACGATGTATCTCCAAAAACTTAACAAGGCTAGTTTCGGTTGATTAGGGAATGACTGCATGTGGAGAAAAATGCACCGCATGTATGGTTGTGCTACGCAAATGCATCAGGGATAGACACAATTATATACGTGAACCGCATATGTGTTTAGTGAAACGCATATGCAATTGGACAGTAGAAAGGATAAATGAACCACAAGTGCAACGTGCACCGCATGTGGTTTGTGTGAACCGCATGTGTAGTAGTCAGAAAGGGGTAGTGAGAAAATGTGAGATGCATATGCAATGTGCACCACATCTGAGGCTCTGTGCAATGCATTTGCAAAAATGCACCGCATCTGCGAAAGTGAGCTGCATTTGGCTAGTAAAATTTTTGAAAAATTTTCAAGGAAAATTCTTAACATCTTCCTTTTCTAAACATCTTCCCAACTGGGGGAAAATCCTTGTTCAAATGTCCTAACACCTTGCACATAACATCACACCATCAAAAATGTCCTAAAAAATCCAAAAACATTAGAAAACATCAAAAATCCAAAAAAATCAAAACAGTCAGAAAATCCCAAAAAAATATAAAAATAATAAGTCAATCATGTCAAGTCCATCATGTCTAGTCCATCATGTCAAGTCAATCATGTCAAGTTGGTCATGTTAAGTTATTCATAGACATAGTTGAACTACGTTGCCTCTGCGACTAGGACGTAGGCAAGGCCATCAATCGATGTGCCCCCGAGGCATTAGGTCATTCAGTCTAGGTTTGTCATGTATCACACACATTTAAATCATGACTCTTTGTATATTCAAAGTCATTCATCGTATCGAAGTACGAGGTCTCTGCGTGTACAATGTAGGCAAGGCTAATCAATCGATGAGCTCCTGAGACCACACTAGGTTAGTCCAATAGGGTTCATTCACAATCACTATCACACAAGTTTCATATCATAGTTTAGGGTATCGTCTCATGTCAAACACTGTCTACACACACATAGTTTATCAGTCAAGGAATCAAAACAAGTCATGCATCAACAAGGCAAAATTTCTCAATAGTCATCAAGTCAATATCAAACACATTGTCAAAGCGATCAACCTATGTCTTAGCAAGATATGTCTTTCTTGTCAACAGACATCATCAAATTGTCATAGTCTCATGTGGCTTGTCACCTCAACGTCATCAGACTCCAACATCTTATACGACACGTGTCTTACTGAAACCAGGCTTTGTCATGCCTTATACAGAAGTCACCAAGTCAAAACCAGACTCAACGTCTTATGCGGTATGTGTCATTCTCTCACATTACGCTATGTCAAACATTAACATCAAACAATCCCACAAGATCAAGTTTTGACGAATACATTTATTTGGCTTTATGACTTTATATCTTATTTTGTCTTATATTTTTATCGATTTGTGGAAGATCCTGTTACTAGCTTTCTCAAGGATGTCCCTTGAAGGATTTAGAGAAGCAACGACGTCTCAAGATTCTTTTTCTTTGGCTGTTGTCTATCAACTATCTTTTTAACATTGGTTTTTGAGTCATGTTACTAGTTTCCTCAAGGATGTCCTATCAAGGATTTAGAGGGGCAATGACATCTCATGACCCGTCTTTTATTTTTCTGCTGTCTGTGGTTTGCCTTGACCAAACGACTAGGGCATCTTGTCCTTGGTTTGAGTTAAGACACTCCTTGTCTATGACTGTCTATTTTTCACAGGTGGATAACTTTGTACACTATGGTCTATCTCATATCATAGTGTGTACTATCCATTTGCGTCATGTCCCGCCCAATGATGATAACAAGCAAGTATAGCATATTTGGAAATATATCGAAGATTATATATTTTTCTCAATCAATCAATTTTCATTCTATCATTTTCTCTGTCAATCACACTTTAATTATTTCTTATTAACATTCAGAATTAATTTCATCCTAACATTTCTCTTCTTTGACATAAAGATAAGGTCTTGTGATACAATAATAACATTAGATCATTTGCATTATCATACATTTCACATAGTTGCATTGCATTTCACATCATTACATAATAGGCATTGCATCATCATATAAGGTAAACATTGCATGTACATATTTCCATCACATATAAATAAACATCATATAGAACATTGTATCCATTATCATAAGTAAATAGAATCATCCATAACCTCATTGTAAAATTTTATAACTCATAAACATGTAGAAACATTTCATTCATAACACATGTATATACATCATCTAAGAAACATAATCATGTAGAAATAAACCATCATCCATCACATAGAATTGCATATCATGTAGAAGCCACCAAAATCATATATATATATATATATCGCTCAAAAAGTGTGTCACAGTACAATGTCTGAATGTATCAATAAAGCTCGCAAGCTCTCTGATCAAAATACAACTGTCTACATAAGTCCCTATCATCGTGTCCTGCTACCCCTGCTATCACGGGGTGATGGTGGTGGGAAAATAGTCGAAGGTAGCCTCTATGAGGTGGAAGGCCTATCATATGGACCTGCCCTCGGTGGTCCTACCACCCCCTCTATACTATGTGTCCTCTGACTCCGATTATGACTCCTGCCTTGACTACGCACCTCTAAAAATGTAGGAGCTCGTCTCTCTGCTGGAACTACGGCCTCATACAAATCCTTGTAATAAGTGGCTCTCTCCATCGATCTGACTAACTCTCGTACCATGCCATCGGATGAGGATCCACTACAAAGGTGTCTGATCTCTGAAAACTATGGCTCTACCTCCTGTCGTCGAGCTATCACCTGGTCTCTCTCCATGAGAGCACTGTCCCTCTCTGTACGCACACTGTCCCTCTCTACATAGGCACTGTCTCTCTCTAGTCTCATCACCTCAAACTCTATGGTCATAAGTCTGAGTCTCTCCTCTAAAGCCTCCCTATCACTATCTCTCCGAGCATCCTCATCCTATCTCCCCTCCACTATCCGATCTCTGAGCTCTCTCTCCTCCTCCTCAACATCCTCCTCAACATCATCCTCTACATCATCCTCTCCATATCCTGCTAACACACCCAGAGTATCTAAGGCCATGTTTGCATCAGAATCCTCTGCAACATCCTCTACTCCTACATCTACCTCTACATGCTCCTCAACCACTACCTCCGCTGCAACATGCTCACCCCTAGCCGGTACATCTACTCTCCCTTCGATATCTATCATCGAAAAATCAACTGCAACATCCTCCTGCATAGGTGCATCTCCACCTGCCTGACCCCCTCTCCGTCCTCTTCGTCCTCGTCTCCTGACTCTACGTCTACCTCTGTCATCATCTCAATCACCTCTACCACCAACTCTACCCACTCTGGCAACTCCACCTCTTCGACATCCTCTAGGCCCTGTACCTCATCTCTCGACTGGTGCTGGCTGGTCCGGATCTGTATAAGGAATCGGGCGATGCACTACCCACCATGCCTCATAAGCAGCTATGGTCCCTGGATCTACTAATCCATCTCTCCATCCCCACTATATTGGCTAAAGAGCCTGTATATCTGTCTCCACTGTAGCCACTGGAATCATGGGTCCCCACCATGGAACCTCTCTCGACGATCGAGCAAACTCTGCTCTACCTCGAGGCTCATCCTGAACCTCTCCGAACTATCTCAGAACTCTGTCTGGCAAGTGACGCTTGATAATGTGCACACTCAAAATAGTCCTCCCAATAAGGTCTCCATATAAACTGATCAAGTGTATCCAATGCATGTCTCCAGTATCTCGTGTCTCCAACATGTGTCTGCATAATCTGCCCTGTATATCGAAACACATATGGGTGTATCTCCTCTCTCTCTATTGTCACTGGAGGATGAAATACAGCTATCCTCTCAAAACCCCATATCATCAGCAATGTCGTCCCACAACTCAATGACTGTGCATCTCTATAAGCAATATCATGTAAATGAAAATACAGCATCCCGAGTAGACATGGACCCCATACACATCTCGTCTCACTCTCCAACATACCAATTGTAGATACCTAAAATTGGTCTAGGCCTGCGAGTACATATTCGACATAATGTTCTATAGTCCATGGTCATGATTAAATAATGTCAATTATTTAATTACCCTTTCTAACACATTTCCTCTATTAATTAAATACCCCCTTTTAATTAATTCATTAAGTCATCATTAATCTTTATTCAACTTGATTAATTGAATAAATCATATTTATTTAATTATGTCGAATCGACTAGTTGTGACAGAGAGTTTTCCTGCAGAGATGATTAGCAGTTGAATTCAGAGATAACTAAAGAACTAAAAATAGATCTCGAGTCAAAAGGTGAGTGGACGATTAGATAACTGGTTGATAGAGGAATGTGACATAAATAATTAAATATGAATTAAATTTTAATTTAATTCAACATTCGAAAATAGAAGATTTAATTAAATAAATAAAGATCATTTATTTAATTTGACTTTTGAAAAGGATGGAATTGAATAATTAAATAATAAATATTTAATTATAATTGAAAAGAGGGTTAAATGAATAATTAAATAAAGATATTTAATTATAGTTGAAATATGACCAAGGGGTAATTAAATAATTAATTATTTAATTATGAAAGAGGATTTAATAAGTTAGCGACATAATTAAATAAATATGATTTATTTAATTAATCAAGTTGAATAAAGATTAATGATGAATTAATGAATTAATTAAAAGGGGGTATTTAATTAATAGAGGAAATGTGTTAGAAAGGGTAATTAAATAATTGACATTATTTAATCATGACCATGGACTATAGAAAATTATGTCGAAAGTGTACTCGCAGGCCTAGACCAATTTTAGGTATCTACAGATGCTACGACAAAAAATGGATCATTGTTAGTCATGCCAAACAACATCCTCCAATGTGAGTTCTTGGTAGAACAAATTCTTGTACTGAATTTTGAAATCCCTGAATCTGAATTTGCATGTGTCATTTTTGGTCCTAGATCTCTGTGGTATCATGACATATTCAGCTACTTTAGAAAAGGAATCCCCCCATCCAATATCACTTCCAACCTTAAAAATACCTTTGTAAAGATGACAACCCAACTCATGATCCTAAGTGATACCCTTTACCACTGAAGCATCGAAGGGACATTACTATGATGTCTTAACCAATAGGAAGCCTTGAGTGCTTTAATAGAAGTACATTGAAAAATGTGGTTCCCATTCTAGAGGTATGAATTTAGCTAAGAAATTTTTGAGGACTCGGTACTACTAGCCAACCATGGAAAGAGAAGCCCATCAATATGTGTAGAAGTGTGTCCAATGTCAACAACATGGAGATCTTATTCATGCTCCAACTTAGGAGTTGTAACCAATAGTCACACCTTGGCCTTTTTCATAGTGGGGGCTTGAACTCATAAGAAAGATCACTCCAACCTCATATAACGACCACAAGTTCATCATAATATCCACTGAGTACTTTACCAAGTAGGTAGAAGTCATTGCTATGACCTATATAATGGGGAATCAAACTCCCAAGTTTATCCTAAATTACCTTATCTATCATTATGGTGTTCTGCAAACCCTTATCTCAAACAACAAAACACCCTTCAATAATCAGGATGTAAAAGAGCTATGTCAAAAATCTAACATCCAACATCAATTATCTACCCTGTATTACCCCCAAGGCAATGGTCAAGTTGAGGCTACAAACAAGACCATTCTAAAAATCCTAAATAAAATGGACAATGAAGTTGGTCGTGATTGGCATCTACAATTGAATCCCTCTCTCTCAGCCTATCGAACTAGTATTTGCACACCTACAAGTGCAACCCTATTCTCCTTGGTCTACGGATCAGAATCCATAATGCCTATTGAGGTTGAGCTTCCATAATTGTGAGTTTCACTGCAAAACCTAATCATTGATGAAGAATAGAGAATATCCTGGTTGGGCTAGAATTATTGGATGAGTGTCATCTTCATGCCCTTAATCACTTGCAACTATATCAAAACCAATTGAAACATAGATATAACAAGGAGATCAAGAATCGGTCTTTCTAGGTAGGGGAGCTTGTTCTAAAGTAGAATCAGAAGAATCTTCTAGATCAGGGCAGTAAAGAAAAGTTTGAGCCCAACTGGTTGGGTCCCTTTGTTATCACAACAAGCTATAGATCATGAGCATATCAATTTTCAACACCTAAAGGAGAACCTTTGCAGGAACCATCCAACATCTTGCATCTTAAAAAAAATTATGCCTAGTCTTGAAGGGTGTAAATATGAAAATATGAAAAAAATGAATGAAAAAGTAAAGAAAAAAATCATCCTTTGGTGAAAACCACTTTAGTGGCACTTTGGGCAAGTACCTTGGTAAAAACCTGGCAAACAGGCACCTCACCTAAATAAAGCACCTTCATACATCTATGGCTCTTTATCCTATCATTCTTGGCATCCCATCCATCCATCACATCCATCATCCTATTTATTCCATAATCCATCCACATCTTTATCATAGCTTGATGTTGTGAAGTATCCTATCCCATTAATACTACTGGGCATATTCCTAAGTTCAGTTTGTCTTACCTATATCGAGGTATTCTTTTGCATAACACTGGGGGAAATTCATTATGTATCACATTAGGTTCTTGAATATCTTAAGGTTATTTTACATCACAATAAAAAAATCCAAAAAATATTCATAAAACATTCATAAAAAAATCCAAAAAAACATTTGTAAAAAAATCATCAGAAAATCCAAAAAAAAATTCAAAATCTTGTACAATTAAAATCCAAAATCATTCAAAAAGTTGTAAAGTCAAAATCCAAAACATCAAAATCCCTAAAAAGGTCAAAACATCAAAAAATCCAAAAAATGATACCTTATCGAACTATGGGTCTCAAAGACTAAACATAGGCAAGGCCATCATTGATGTGCCCTCGAGACACCCTAGGTTGGTCCTTTATGTGTCCATCATAATAAACTGGCATTCCATCAATTGTTCATCTTTCAATAAGTCATTTGAGTCAAACTACATGGTCTCTACATGTATAACATAGGCAAGGATAATCTTTGATCAACCCTCGAGGCCCCTAGGACAGGTCTTTTAGTTTAGGTTCTTGGTTGAAACTCTTGAAAAACCCTAAAGATTCAGATATCTCAAAAAGATCTAAACATTCAAATATCATAAAACATAAAAATATTTGTAAAACTCAAAATCCTAAACATTTGAAAACTCAAAAAAAATCCCAAAACATTAGAAAACATTCAAAAAACCCTAAACAACCTCAAATAATTGAAAACCATAAACATTCACATAAAATTTCAAAAAGACCAAAAACAACCTCAAAAAAATTTCAAAACACCAAAACAATTGAAATATTCAGAAAACTCAAAACCATCCATCCTATTTTTCTCACCCGTAATAAACTTTCATCCATAATAAATCAATCATCACCTTCAACCTTTGGCAAGAAAAATAGAAAACAAGTATCACAAGTCATAAAGTGAGAACCTAATTATCGAAATATAGAGTCTAGATCATAGGTAAGCGATTTAGTGAAGTTTTCATCAATGGATTATCATAAATGTTATCATAATCAAACCATTTGATCAACATGTCATAGGATGTATCCTTCCTACGATGGACATCAACATCAGAAATCACCTTAACTATTGTAAACTGGCAAGAGATATAGATAACACTGATTGTTTTTCTTTGATCTTTTCTTATGATTTATCTTAATGAACCATTCTGAGGACCTCTTGATGATGTCTATCAAAATTATTTAGAGAGAAAGGAATGTGGCATTGATCATTATATTTAATTTGTTGTGCTTGTGGGTATTCTTGTAAAATAATCTTAGTGCATACTTGCTTAGTTGTGTGTAGTGAAGTTGTTTAGGGTACATTTTTTTACTATTGCATATGCTTTAATCGGATATACTCTAAGATTCTAACTACATTCCGATGAGCTTTCCATATGTCAAGGTGTGAACAAGAACTATTCTATCTATTTGAAGATTCAAATTCCATTACACTAGATATAATGACATCCTGGTTATTGATACCTTGATGAATCATGTCTATATGTTATATCAGAAATAAGGAATGACAAAAAATCCCAATCCCAAGATATGAGAAAATCATTATCACCATGCATTTCTCAGCACCATCTCTAATAAAGTCTCAATGGATCAAGGAATTGTTGGAATTTATCATCAAAATCAATGGTCGAATCATTCTTCTTATTCATTTTATCTTCTTTCCACACTAACCTAGTATCATGATATTCAACAAAAACATCATCAATGCATCCATCCTGCATCAACAAATCATCAACATGCATACATCTTGCATCATCATAGCATATCATAATATAGAAATCATACTCCATTGCATTATCATTATCATTTAAGTTGCACAAAATAATATAGATTTATTATTCTAAGCATCTTAAATAGTTGAATACATATCATAAACTTAAATCACATTATCATATCATAAGCATAAAAATTTGCATTATCCATACATGCATCCATAAGCATACATCATCATGTCATAAAATTGCATAAGAAAATACACCAAAATAAATGCATCTATGAAATTCACATAATCATATCATCTACATATCATATCATCCCTCCCATAACATGTCATAAGAAGATACTGAAAAGGAAACACATTCATCCATTGCATATATCACATCATGAATCATCATCACATATCACATAGTTAAATAAAGTGCATCCATACATAAGCGTATCACATCACATTATATAACTTGCATCTATACATCCATAAGAATGAAATAAAAGAGAGCATCATATCACATTGAATTTGTACCATCTTATATATATAAAAAATGGTGATTGTCATAACATAATATCTGAGTTAGTTTCTATATATCAAATCAAAAGTACAATATCTGTGAGGCTATCAAAGAAGAGACCATGAATGTATATCTATATAAAGAATCAGGGAATAATAAAAAATAGTGTCTACACCAGAAGGCTAGCCCTGGTGGTCACTCATCTCACCCCTAACTAATGGTTGATCCTCAACTCTAGGTGGTGCTCCAGTCCACTGCAAGAAATCAAGATATCATATCCCCTACGGTACATCATGGTGATAATGCATATGATAGTATGCAGCCTTTGTTAGAACCTCTTTGTATAATTGAGTAGATATAGTCTTGTCCTGTGATGGTACAACCACGTCCTCTAACTACTATCTCCGCCTAATCTCTTAGGCTAGTTGCTTGTCCAGTTGCTACTGCAACTAAACCTCTTGGTCCCTTTGAGAATTCATGTCCTGCAATTGCTGCTGCAGCTGATCCCTCTCTGCTTGTAGCTAGTCTCTCTCAGTAGTGAGAGCCTAAATCCATTATTGTGCCTGTGCATTTGGTTGAACAGGTGGATGAGGCGGTGGAGCTCCTAGAACCTATCCAGCATGTTTTCCAATGTGCTACCCATCTTGATGCCCCTAATCTGGCTATTGTTGGTTCCCATCACCTAGCACCCAATCCTTCCCTCGGCCTATACCACAATCTCTACCACCATCCTTGCCTTCGTCTCTACCTTAGCCCCTACCTCTACCTATGCCTCTACCTCTACCTCTGTCAGGGTATGCCCCCACTAGATCTATAAGGAATATGGATGGCCTAAACCATTCATCATAGGCTAGAGTGGTCCCTGCATCTGGGAGACCCTAATTATATGACCAAGCTTGTGGGATGTGCACTCAAAAATCATTGATCGCCACAACGGGATCAATATGGGCTCCCCACTATGCCTCTCTATGTACCCTAGAAAAAATAGTAGTGTAATCTTGAACTATTACATCCTGTGTCTCTCCAAACTATCGAGCGACGTGGTCTAGAAGGTATCGCTCAACAATAGTATACTCTTATCCCTGTATGTACCGATTATGTCATGCAAAATCTAGTTGTTGGTGGTCATCATACCATTATGGATGCTGAATCCACGACCTTAATTTGAACATTGTCATGTCATCAATGACATGATTCCAATATGCTAAACCTATGGGGCTTGTATGCTACAATGTCATCGACATTGCATATCTAAAAACAATGGGCTCATCCTCATGGATATCGGCAAGAACAACCACTGGCCTCAACACTGCAATGTGTTCATATGCCCATATGTGAAGCAAAGTCACCTCTACTCTGATACTCCTACCCTCTTGATAGACAACCTCGTGCATATCATTGTATAGGGAAGCAAGGAGAGTTGTACCCTAGTCATACATGATGTCTCTCCTAATCATACCCTCCCAAGCTAAACCCCATCCGAGACTGAAACGTCTACCTCATTGATCTGGCACAACAACGAGACAAATTAGGGCTCCAATGAACAATTTGAAAGTGTTGATGTGACCTCGGTAGAAATCGAGATCAATCTAGGAACTGATAAGAATAACCTATCGTCTATGGATAAGAGAGATACATGCATCTCTCTTGACATGTGGATCATATATAATGTGATTTCCATGAATAGGAAAATATAAGATATGCTACACATCCTCCAGTGTGACGATTGCCACCCCAATGAGCAAGTGAAAAGAAGAGGTCTCGATGTGCCATCTCTCAACCAACGTTGTCATCAAGGCAAGATGGGTCCTCATCTCAGGCATGAAGGTGACAAAGCCTAACCCTAGCCTGCCCAGCCGCTCCACCTCCAAATCATCGAAGCCTCTAGCTTCATATAAAATCTCATATCTATGTTCTCGGGGCATCAACAATGGAGGATCCTCCTACACACATCATGCACACAATGTTAATTTACCAAAAAAACTAAAAAATTGATAAAAATTTAAGACTTTACACCCCAAAACATCAATAGAATCGTTGAAATCAATAAATTTGTTGATTTTGGGGTGCATCACTATATTAAATTCAGGGGTATGATTCCAATTTTTTGACACATGTTGCTATGCTCAATAGCAAGTTGACATTGGGGTGTGTCACTGAATAAAAAAATTGGGTTGCATCACCATCTATTACATGTGTTGCCCATCGCTTTCCAGTGTCATTGAATAGAAAAATATAATGTGTTGCTATATTACCCCAATAACCCCATAATCAATTGCATCACTGAATCAAAATATTGGGGTGTGGTGCTAAAAAATCATGCATCACTAAACAAACAATAGCAATGCTTTTGACACTTTCAAAATGTCGCTATATAGCGAAACACCTATCGACCTAAGTTTGACACCCTATTAAATGCACCTAAAATAAAAAATTGAGAGAGGTTTTGAGTCACATACCCGGGGTCTTGTGTTTGCACGCTGTTGGTACTCTCGAAATTGGTCAAAAAGGTGAACAAGGAGCATATGGTGAGCCATTTTACTGGGGTTCAGAGCTCCAAATTGAAGAAATTCTAAAGGTTTGAATGCACAAATGAATTGAAAGTGACCCTTCCTCACCTATTTAAGCCTAAAAATAAGGGTTTTTTGTCATAATTTGACCTTGCACCTAGGATTTTTCATCATTTTCACCAATCTTGCCAAGCTGAAGCTTATTTTGCATCATTTTTTGCATTTTTGGCAAGTTTTTTGCATCTCAAAGCCTTTTCATACCCCTGAGGCAGCATTTTACCTTTGTCAAGAAATCAGCCCAAAATTCAAAATTTATGCCCAATTTCTTGAGGGGGAAGGGGACCAACATATACCTTCCGCTAGGGTAGTAGTTGAGCATTTAAAAAATCATAATTTTTTGATTTTTTGATTTGGACAATAGTTTTTAATCTAAAGGAGTGCCAGTCTTTGAACCAATGCAATGAATACATTGTTTCGAAGAGGGGGGAAATTTAGACACTTAAAAATGTCTTGAATGATATCATACCCTCAAATCAGGTATACTAACATCATTTCATCTTGAAACCCATCCTCTTTTTGCTTAATTGATTAAATTAGCCTAGCTATTTAATTAATTATGTCATTTGCATCTATTAACCTAATTAATTTAATTAGGTAGGTTAATTCACCCCCTTTCATGCTAACATTTTGTCTTATAAAATTAAACAAAAAAAATTATTTAATTTAAGTCCCTAAGTCTTCTTCTTCAATATAATAACTCTAAGTTATTTAATTAAATATCATTTCACTTTCCCCCTTTTCATTAAATCACTTTATTTAATGAATATCATCTAATTCCCCTTAATTGCATAATCAACATTGTTTTAATTATCAATTACCTAATTAAATCTAATTCCCCCCACTTGCGAGGGAATATTCCTCCTTTGCACATTCCTCCATAAGGAATATTCCCATGGAACATTCCTTCCCCTTTGCACCATTTAATTTGGTTTTAATTAACTAAATATCCTTTTTCCTCACCCATGAGGATATTCTAAGGAATATTCTTTGTCATAACAAACTTACTTGACTTATTGTGCAAGTTGAAAATGTGTTTGTTTCGGATTAATGTGAGCCCTTGATTAAATTTCATCTTGCACTCTCAACCTTGATGGGAATCCATGATCCATGTATCCAAATTCTTTCATCCTTGACCATTTATTAGCTTTTTCAATCTCAACCATTCATTTCTCATTTTCCCTCCTATAAATAAGTCACTATTTGGAGACAAATGAATCCATCTTTTTTAGAGAAAACTCATGTTGTTGAAATAAATCACACTCACACTCATATTTAGTATTTACTTAGTATCATTTTAGCTTGATTACTTGCATTAATTAGCTTAGCTTTCATTAATGGCTTCCATGGTAACTTAGATGCATACATTTAGCTTGTTTGTTAATTAAGCTTTTAATATTTTTAGTTTAGAATCCATTTAGATTAGATTTGCATATATTCATATCAATAATATCAATCTAAATCATGTTAAAATAGATTTCATCATGTTTTATCACACATCTCACAATGGTTTCATCAATTTTCATCAATAAAATTGATTGAAACAAGCTCATTATCCAAGGGATTGGGAAAGGGTCGCCATTCCACATCAACATGACACCACTCCCCCAATAGGATAAGTTTCAATGTCTAAGATTAGAGGTTTTATCAAGCTTTCATGATTTAATATGCTAGTTTTAATGGCTTCTAAGTTATATTTGCATAGATTGAATAATCTTATTGGGATTGATGTTTAGTGGGATAAATATGCTTTGTATCCTCATGGATTAAGTGTATTCGGCCCATACTAATCTGTTGGTCACAGCTTCCATAGTGGAATGTAGACCAATCCAAACATGCACTCTACTCTAATTGTACGATTACTTGCAAACCCAATGTTCTATCGACCATAAATTTTGCATCAGAGGACATAAAGACATGAAAATTTTGATTTAAGGTCCTCAAAAATGTACCAAAATTTCCTTAGAACTATAGAAAAAATACCTCAAGGTGAACTAGCAATGGGTGTTTTATAACTTCTCAACATAGGTAATGCATAGGTACATCACCTCTCTTGAAAGAAAATCTCTAACAACAAGTTGGTGAATATCACCCCAAGGTCTCTCAGGTGTCAAGTCATGACATGCATGGAATATCTCAGTTGGTTCGATGTGATCTTGCTGGTAATCATAGGGTGGAATTACGGAGGTTAAACCAATGAACAACATTAACTAACCTACTAAAGCAAACTAAAACACATAAAACAACAAAGTTAATCTACTCAAATTCACTACATATGAGAAGAAGAATCATGCAACATGAAATTGGAACTCAAGAATCCACCAAATCAATGAATTTCTATTAATGTTCCAATAGCATGTCTTTACAACAACTCAACTCTCTTCAAAATGAGACGATACCCCCTATTTATAGTGTCCAAAATGAAAAATGAATGGCCAAGATTTAATCTCATTGTGTGGCCAAGATTCACTACAAATTAGGGTTTCACCTACCCCCAAATAGTTCACAATATAAAATACATTCTTGTCTTCTAGTCTATTTTGTCTTCTTGTGGGCAGCACTGTAGCTCTTTGTCTTCTAGCTGATTTCCTTTGTTGTAGCTAAATGGTGAGGAATTCATCATTTATTACAAGCTTACCAACCTCCTTTTGCAATGTGGCATACTCCACAAATTTTTCAATCACCATTCAAAGCTTATCCCACTCCATAATGTCTGATTGGAGTATCTAAAAAGATAATTTCTTTTATCGGCCCATGATTTTCTCCCAATCCTTCATGCACTTGGGTGTGGCATTAGCTACTTGTTCAAAATAGATGAAGGCATGGGCAGCTAAGTCCATAAAATCTAGTGTTAGCACACCTATCATCCCTTTCTCCATCTTCTCATAAAAATATGGCCTAATCTTCCTTGCATCGAGCTCGAAGGTTAGCATTTTGTAATCTTTCATTAGCTTGAGATACTCCTCGACATCGGCTTGGTATTCCTTGGTCCATTCTAAATTGATCTCTACCTCATGAAGCATGTGCTCCAGGCTCATCTTCCATGTTTCAACATGCCACTGATCAACCTTTGCCAGACCTAGTTTCTTTTCCCACAATTTGTCTAAAATATTGAGGATGGCTTCAAGTTTGGGATAAATAATCTTGTAGAGCTCGGTGAACTGGTGACAAGTCATCTCAACATCCTCCAATTATTTCTATAGCTTTTTGAACTTATTTATTGTTCTGACGGCATGACCAATACCCATGTCTCCATTATATATTATGCATCGGAGCTAATACTTAGTGGCCTTAGACCAATTCTTCCCTTTTTCTAACTTTTCCATATGATCTTTTGACAACAGTAGCAGCGGGTTTGATGATGTTGTTGGCAGTTCCTCTGTAGAAGAGAATTGTTGTATATAGGTAGTAAGATCTTCCGCCTATAATTTTAACTCCTCCTTAGAGGACTGATAATTTTTCATTTGATGGATGATCATAGCCACAAAACCCCAGATTTGATCAATCTTTTCCTCTCTTGTAGCTATGCCCAGATCAATAGTGCAGATTTTATAACTTACCCCTTCTTCTTTATCTACCACTAGGGTGGCAATTTGCACCGTTCAGGATCCCCAAGAATCCATTGTGAGATGTGACCTGACCTTTGGTTTATTTTCTTTCTTAGCTCCTACTTGAGCTCATGCTAGGATTTCCTCCTATCTCGCCTTAGGGTCCACAAGGTCGAGATTATTTTTCTGCATTTTCTTCTCTAGCCACTTGGGCATTGGAGATCCACCTTTTGGTGATTCATGACCACCTTCCCATTTCTCAATATGTTGGATCCCCTTTTCTTCGTGATCTAAGGCTTCCTTCTCTATTTTCTCTTCATCCTCCTCATTTGAATTATAGATGAACACAACCTTGTCTTGTTCATTAGGGCTATCTTTGCCTTCAAGTACCCTTTCTTCTTCTTCTTATCTAGGCTCTGTATGAATTTTTTCCCCAATAATTTTCTATGTTTCGACCTATTCCTCAAGCCTACCTTCATCTTTAGCTTTGTCTTCTCTCTTTTCTTGTTCTTCCCTTTTGGGAGGTATCTCCTCTTGTTGGTCAAGACCTGCATCTTTCTCTTTTGATAGAGGGTCTGTAGACATTTCCATGTCTTTATCCATTTCTTTCTCTTCTTCAGAAGACTTCCCCTCCATCTCCTCTTTGAAATTCTTGGGTTGCTTGGGAAACTATTCTTCACGCTTCGGGTCAAAGGATTCCATTTCATACTTGTCTCTATTGTCCTCGATATCCTCCTCCTTTGAGGATTTTCACTTTTCTTCCTCTTCATATATCACGTCATCAATGAATAGGTGTTGGTATTCCAGATGTGCATGGTAGTCATCTTTGAAGAGATCCTTAGGTTCATTATCCTTTTCCTTTTTTATTGTCTCCCTCTCTTGTTTATCCATATCTTTCGATATTTGCATTGGCGTCTCCATTTTGGGTGGCTCTATTGTATGAGGGGTAAGGAGACTAGCAACAACTTGGGCTAGGGAAGCTTGCACTACAAGGCTCGTAAACATTCCATAAAGCTCCAAAGGAATATTTTGCATGTACTTGGAAAAGGCCTCAAGAAGAGTGAGAGTGGGCATGGTTGTGGTTGAGGCCAAAGGAACCATAGATGACGATGATACTGAGGAAGAGGAAAGCAAAGAAGTTGTGGTAGAGGAGGAATTTCTCACCACAATAGGAATTGTGGGTGAGGTGGTGGCTAGGTGGATCGAGATGTCCACCACAGGCAAGGATGAAGTAGTCAGAGCCTACGATACCATAGGAGGAGTAGCAGTAGTGGTGGTAAAAGTAGTAGCAAGGATAGAGGTAGCGGGTGGTGACTTAGGTTGCTCAACCTCTTATTCTTCTTCCCCTTCATGTATTGGGTCCTCTTGAATTATTGGCATCTTAGAGAATCCACTGGACATCTTTTCTTTCTTTGAGGTCTAAACCTCTGACGTCTTCCTTGAGTACACCTTGTGTTTTGGCTGGCGCTCCAATACTTCCTTTCTTTTCTTTGACCTGGTGACTGGAGGAGACTTGGGTGCTTCTTTAGTTGTGTTCATGGTCCCATTGGTTGTCTCACTCTCAAGCTCATCTTTGATCTTGACATAGGTCAACTCGGCCCCTTGAAGCTTTAGTTGAGAAACTTGTGCATGAACCCATTGTCTAGTTCTTCTCTCGATGGGCTTTGTCAAAGTACTATGGTCATTGAACTTAACCTTGTCCCAGTCTATGGTGTGCAATGGTGGGTTGGTGACAACATAAAACCTTAGATCTATAACTCTATTTTCATCTTCAACCACCTGATCTCACACCGGGAAAATTTTGACCATCTTCACAAAGTATGCTTTATGGTGAATGAAAGGTTGAAAATATATAGACCTTAGAATATTGCACTTGTTTCATGAGATTGTGAACTAATCTGGTTAAGTGAAAGTAAGTTTTGGGAAGGTTGTCCACTATAGGGTCCTCCATAATCACTGTTCATCAGTAGTTTCAGATCTAGGAACTTCTTCCTCTCCCTTCCCTTTTGACCCTTTTTTAATAGGTGCTTTAGATAAAGTTCATTTCACATTGTAAAGCCAAATCAGAAGATTAAAGTGGAGTTTAAGAGTGTTGTCCTGAACTTACAACAATAGAATGAATTTTAGAAAATTTTATAAATTCCATCCAAGTATCCAATTCTTCTTGATTTTAACCTCTGTAAGTCTCCCCTATGATTACCAGCAAGATCACATCAAACCAATTGAGATATTCCATGCATTTCATGACCTAACACCTGAGAGACCTTGGGGTGATTTTCAGCAAATTTTTGTTGGAGATTTCCTTTCAAGAGAGGTGATGCACCTATAAAACAACCATCAATAGAATTGGTGCTAGAAGGAGGGTCGCTTTGAAGTTAAGCTAGATTGAATTGGATCATTTTACCTTGAGAGATTCCACAGATTTCTAAGATCTACACCCAACAAAGGGGAATTTCAGGAACTACAGTCCCCTACAAGGGCAAGAAGGACTCAAAGATCAGACTCTGACCCATCCTCCTCATCCACTTAATCTTATTCACCCCATCCTCCTTCCATCTACCACAATCTCACCCTTCCTCTTTCAATTTCTCCTCTTCACTCCAACCGTCCCAAACTTCCTTTCAACCACTCACTTCCCACAACCCGGGTGTTGTCCCAGTCCCTGCCTTCCAAGTCCAAGGCATAGTCCCAACTACCATTGCCCCTGTGCAACCCCAAGTTATAGTCTAATGTAAAGTGCCACCCCCACCTCCCCTCATGGCTTGGCTGGGAAAAAATCCTTCCCCATAGTCCTTCAATGATTACCATGATGTGCCTAAGAACCCAAAGAGATTTTGCATGAAGTGTAATCCTCGGGATCCTTAGAGGATAGCTGAAGAACACATAAAGATCTTTGAAGAAAAATTGAAAGATATGCAAATCAATCATGAAGATACAGAATGTATTTTTTTCCCTTATTCTTTGGGAGAAGAGGCATTTTATTTGTATATCAACTTGCTAACGAGATCCATCATATTGTGGGCCTTGTTAATGAATTCCTTCTTGTAGAAGTACAAGATCCTAATTAGCCCTTCAGACCTATACCAACAATTTATGTTTGTCTATAGGGAGGTTAACAAGCCAATCAACTCCTTCAATGATTGATTCCATTGAGCATACACAAGGTTACAAGCTTCGTATGTGCTCAATTATGTTACTGCCTTGCGAGTTTATTATGCAAGATTGGATAACCTCACAACTACATTGGTGAAGAGGATGCAACTGACTCCTACCAGACTAGTGGATTCTTATGCTGAAGTAGTCATAGCTAACACCAACTTGGGATAGAACATATTTGATCCTTTGTCTCAACTCTTCAATTCAATAGATAATGGCTTAATAGATGAGGAAGAGCTAAGAGAGGATGAAGTCCAAATGTTTCACCAAAGGACTACCCCATACAATTTAAGGAATAGACAAGCAATCAGTCAAGTAGGGGGCCCTTTCACTACCTCTACCTCACCTAATAAATTTAGTACCCCTCCTAACCTAAATATCAGTAACAACCCAGGCTATCTCTATTGGTAAAACAAGGATAGACAACTGAGAGGGGGGCGAATCGGTTGTTACAAAAATAAAACTTATACAACATTAATCAACCTTAAATATCAAATCTGATAAATAACAGTGCAAGTATAAATCAATAACACATTAGAGACACATGAATACCAAGATTTAATATGTGGAAACCTTGTTAGGGGAAAAACCATGGTGGATGTTAGTCCACAAGATTATACCCTATTAGAAGTATAATGAAGAATGAAAAGGAATGCACTTGCATTCAATTGCATTTCCTAGAGAAAACTGCTCAGAAGGAAGGCTCACTACCTTACATAAAATAATCAGATTAAATCCATTTGATGAAGTTGAAATGAGAAATTAGCTTCTACCAAATCTTGATTACAATTCCAGTTAGGCGCATAAAAACTTCTACACACTCTTCCACACTCTACTCAAACTTCTTCACACTCTTCTCTTCTCTTGAATAATTTGACCTTTATTCGCACATGTAAACCTCTTGCACACACTGAGTATTGCCTCTAAATGAGAAAAACAAACACTTATATATATATATCTGCTACATCCTACTATTTAGTCGGCCTCAAATAAAGAATAAATTATAGTTGTCGGCCTCAATACATGAATAAATTTCAATGTGCACCAACAAAATCTGGTCAAAACATAGTGAGGACCCAAACAAACACCTTCAAACATGCCAAATAATAAAATATTAATCTTCATGGATCTACAACACGCTATTACCATCATGGTGGCCAGGAACATGAAAACTCGAGCACACATCAAAAAAATCTTTGTTCATGAACACTCTAATCAATGCGGATGTACAATAAGGTTAGAGTATGATCTAGACTCATCCACGAACATCATAGGTACATGTGTAAAACATGAAATTACCAAAATTTCACCCACTTCATCCAAGAACACCATCTACAAAAATGGAATAACTGTAGGAACACAAATATTCATAACTTCCACAAATCTTGATGTGAACCTCTGAAAATTTCATAAAACATACTAGAAAGCTTCTGAAACAAACCCTTTAAAGCACACATTCAGATCTTCAATGTACCGAAATTTCCAACATTCTGACCTTCTCAGCATCACTGGCTGCCCACAATATTACTTTTACAATTTTCTCAATATTATTTTTATAATTTTCTCAATATCCTCGACATATACAACCTTAAGAATCATTAATGCTAATAGTGTTGACATCAATGATAACCACATATCAGCAATGCAACCAAAAAATCTAACAATCTCCCCCTTTGGCATTGATGCCAACACATGATGTTAAAAATAATGCCACCAACCCAACTAGCTCTTCTCCAACAATCTCCCCTTGAGATTGTGCACTCTTTCCTATTTTCGTCTTCTCTCATGTTTTTCACATTTCTCCTCTCTCCTCCTTTAAGATCAATGGAAAAGGTACACATTCTCTAATCGCAAATTTGAATCATCTAACTATTCCCCCTGAGTAGCAACCACCACAACATGAATTCAGAATAAGATATCGCTATAAATTCATGGATTGATGCAAAGACCTACATCTTAGTTCTGATTAGGAGGGGAAATCACCCCTAACTTGCCTCTGAGGTACTCAAAATTATCCTTAAGCAATGACTTAGTAAAGATGTCTACAATTTTCTCCTTGGTAGGTATATACTCCAGTCTAACTTCTTTGTCACTCACTTTATCTCTCAAAAAGTGATATTTGATGGATATATGCTTTGTCTTTGAATGCAACACTAAATTCTTGGAAATATTAATGGCACTTGAATTGTCACAAAATATGGCAATGGGTTCTTCATACTCAAATTTGACATCTCTCAACATTTGCTTCATCCAATATACTTGGGTACAACTGTTTGTAGCAGTAATATATTCTGCCTCAGTAGTAGACAATGAAACAAAATTCTACTTTACATACAATAATCAGATTAAATCCATTTGATGAAGTTAAATTGAGAAATTATCGTCTACCAAAGCCTGATTACAGTTCGAGTTAGGCGCACAAAAAATTCTACACACTCTTCCACACTCTGATCAAACTTCCTCACACTCTTCTCTACTCTTGAATGATTTGACCTTTATTCACCCATGTATACCTCTTGCACACACACATTATTTCCATTAAATGATGAAAACAAACACTTATATATATCCGCTACATCCTACGATTCAGTCAACCTCAAATAAAGAATAAATTACAATTTTCGGCCTCAATACATGAATAAATTTCAATGTGCACCAACACAAGTTGGTCAAAACATAGTGAGGACCCAAAAAAACACCTTCAAATATTCTAAATAATAAAATATTAATCTTCATGGATCCGCAACACACTATTACCATCATTTCGGCCAAGAACATGAAAACTCGAGCACACATCAAAAAAATATCTGATCACGAACACTCTGATCAATGCAGATGTACAACAAGGATAGAGTATAATCTTGAATCATCCATGAACATCATAGGTACTTGCGCAAAACATGAAATTACCAGAATTTCATCTGCTTCATCCAAGAACACCATCTATAAAAACTAAATAATTGTAGGAACACAGATCTTCATAACTTCCACAAATCTTGATGGGAACCTCTAAAAATTTCAGACAACATACTAGAAACATTCAACAACAAACCCTTTGAAGTGCACCTTCAAATCTTCAATGTACAAAAATTTCCAACATTTTGACCTTCTCAGCATCACTAGCTACCAACAATATTATTTTTACAATTTTCTCAATATCCTCGACATATACAACCTTAATCATCATCAATGCTAATAGTGTTGACATCAATGACAACCACATATCATAAATGAAACCACAACATCTAACAATCTCCCCCTTTGGCATTGATGGCAACACATGATGTGAAAAATAATGCCACCAACCCAACTAGCTCTTCTCCAACAATCTCCCCTTGAGATTGTGCACTCTTTCCTATTTCCTTCTTCTCCCATGTTTTTCACATTGCTCTTCTCTCCCCCTTTAACATAAATGGAAAAGTTACACATTCTCTGATCACAAATTTGAATCATCTAACTACTCCCCCTGAGTAGAAACCACCACAATATCAATCTGGAATAAGATATCGCTATGAATTCATGCACTGATGCAATGGCCTACATCTTATTTATGATCAAGAGGGGAAATCACCCCTAACTTTCCTTTGAGGTACTCAAAATTATCCTTAGGCAACGACTTAGTAAAGATGTCTTCAATTTTCTCTTTGGTAGGTATATACTCCAATCTAACTTCTTTGTCACTCACTTTATCTCTCAAAAAGTAATATTTGATGGATATATGCTTTTTCTTTGAATGCAACACTGAATTCTTGGAAATATTAATGGCACTTGAATTGTCACAAAATATGGTAGTGGGTTCTTCATACTCAATTTTTACATCTCTCAAAATTTTCTTCATCCAATATACTTGGGTACAACTGTTTGCAATAGCAATATACCCTTCCTTAGTAGTAGACAATGAAACAAAATTCTACTTTTTGCTTAACCAAGATACCAATTTATTCCCTAAGAAGAATGCACTGCCACTAGTGCTCTTCTTGTCTTCCACATCTCCTGCCCAATCAACATCAGTGAAAGCATTTAGGATAAGATCTTTATCCCTAGGATACCAAAGACCAAGATCAAATTTCCCTTTCAGCTATCTAAAAATTATTTTCACAACAGTTACATGAGACTTTTTAGGATTAGGTTGAAATCTAGCAACCATGCATACAACATTAATTATATATGGCTTGGTCTAAGTCAAATAGAGTAATCCACCAATCATTGAACTATATCTTGTCTGATTTTCTTTAGGATAATCATCATTCTGTGTAAGTTTGCATTCGGTTATCATAGATGTACCAACTGGATTTGAATTGTCCATGCCAACTCTTTCACATACTTAGATTGAGATATGAAAATTCCATCATCTAACTGAGTGATTTGCAATCCTAAAAATAATTTCAACTCTCTTATCATTGACATTTCAAACTCATTTTTCATTTCATTAGCAAACTTCATACACAAATCATCATCACCTTCAAAAATAATTTCATCAACAAAGACTTCAATAATCAATTCTTTATTCTGACCCAACTTGAAATACAGATTATTGTCAACAATACCTTTATTGAATGCAAGCTTCAATAAGTATTTATCCAATCTATCATACCAAGCTCTAGGAGCTTTTTTCATTCCACATAGAGCTTTCTTTAATCGTCCTACCATGTCTTTTTCATTAGTCAGTTGAAATCCATCTGATTGTTCAACATAGACTTCTTCTTCTAGCTCACCATTCAGAAATGTTGAATTTACATCCATCTGATAGACTTTATAATTCTTGAAAGTAGCATAAGCAAGAAATAATCTTACAACGTCAATTCTAGCAACAAGGGAAAAAATTTCTTCAAAATCAATACCTTCCATCTGTGAGTAACCTTTTCAAACCAGTCTTGCTTTGTTTCTAACCACTTCACCTTGCTCATTCAACTTATTTCGGAACACCCACTTGGTTCCAATAACATTTATGTTTTGAGGTCTAGGAATAGGATCCCATGTATCATTCTTCTCTATCTGCATTAGTTCTTCTTTCATGGCTTCCATCCAATGTTCATATTTGAAGGTTTCATTGATATTTCTAGATTCAGCTTTCGAAATTAGACAATATTGTTCCAAAATACTTCTTCTATTTTGCACACCTTTTCTCTTGTCTCCTATGATCTGACTGTCAAAGTGATTTTTCCTTACATATTTGGGAGTCTTAGGATTTTCTCTGACTTCTTGTTCTTGTGTTCTTTCTTTTGCACTTCTGTTATTCTTTGCCTCTTGATTACCTTCATTCACCGAAACTATCTGAAGTTGATTTTTTGTTTGAATGTCAATGCTAGTATTATCATTTTGATCATTTGAATTATTTCCACTACATATGGATAGTCTAACAATATCTTCATCAACTTTGACATTTGCACTTTCAACCATTTTCTTTAACCTCTTATTAAAGCACCGGTAAGCTTTAATTTTAGTAGAGTAACCCAAAAATATTCCTTCATCACTTCTAGCATCAAACTTGCCTATATCATCATCTCTCTTGATGTAACATTTGCTTCCAGAAAATTTGAAATAATTGATACTAGGCTTATAACCAAATAATAGCTCAAAAGGTGTCTTACCAGAATTATTGTTGGCATACACCCTGTTAATGGTATACACAACAATACTTATAGCTTCTCTTCAATAGAAATGAGGAACATTTTCTTCCAACATCATGGTTCTAGAAGATTCTAGAATGGTTATGTTCTTTCTTTCAATAACTCCATTTTGTTGAGGGGTCTGGGGAGAAAATAACTATCTTTGGATTCCATGCTCTTCACAGAAAGAATTGAATTCCTAGGAATTGAATTCACCACCTCAGTCTGACCTTATAAATTTGATCTTCTGACCTATCTCATTCTCTACCATAGCTTTGAAACTTTGAAACTTTTCTAATGCTTCATGTTTTTCTCTTAAGAAAGCAACCCATATCATTCTATAATAGTCATCAACAAGAAAAATAGAATAACTTTCACCTTGTAGACTTATGATTCTAGATGGACCACACATATCAATATGTATCAAATCTAGTACTCCATTAGAGCTATACTATTTGCTCCGAAAATAATTTCTTGTCTGCTTTCCCATCTGGCATTCCTTGCACATAGTGTTAGTAGGCTTTACTAACTTAGGAAGATCTTTGACTGCTTGAGTAATGATTATCTTAACAATTTTATCAGAGTTCACATGACACAACCTCCTATGCCATAACCAGCTTACATCAATCTGAGCAATTAAGAAAATTTCACTAGCAACACTCAAATGAAAGATATTACCTTTTGTCTTTGTACATGAAGCAATCATATATCCAGAACTTCCCCTTATTTTGCACTTACCATACTTGAATTGAAGATTGTAACCCTTGTCTACCATCTATCCAACACTTAATAAGTTATGCTTTAAACCTTCTACATCAATAACATCATCAATATTATTCTTACCACCAAAATAAATAGTGCCTTTTCCACGAATTACCCCAGAAGTGTTGTCTCCAAATATTACAACACCACCATCATAGTCTTCCAAGCTTACAAACTTTCTTTTGTCAACAGTCATATGATGTGAGAATCCATTGTCAATTACCCACTCATACTTTTCTTCATTTTTTGTTGCAAGAGATTTCTCAACATTCACATTACTAGTATATTTAGTGGACACCTAACCATTTTCTTTCATAGCAATAAATACCCATTCATCTCCATTTTTTATTTATTTATCAGATTCTTCATCAGTTACACCTTCTTTAGCATAATAATATTTCCTTTGAAATCTATTTTTCTCAGGTTTTTACTTGGAAACTCTTTCAGGTCATCTAGATGCAAAATGACCTATTTTACTGCAAGAAAAACATTTAATAGGTAACTTTCCTTTGTACTTACCATGACCTCTGGCTTCTCTTTTCACAATCAATGCTTGCATTTCTTCTAATTATCTTTCTTCATCTTCAAACTTTTCCATCTCATCTTCATATTTGAATGTCCTTTTGAAACTCTCACCCAGATTGTATATTTGTTGGATTTTTTTGGATACTATAGCTTTGAATGCATATTCAGTCTTGGGAGCACATTCACCAAATTCACTTAACTCAAAGGCAACAAGTTTTCCAATCAGAATGTCACTTGTAATATTTGTCACTATCCCAAGTTCATCAATAGCATGAGCTCTTGTTTTGTAGGAGGGAGGCACAAGTCTAAGTATCTTAGCTACAGTTTCTTCTTCATCCAAGGTTCCATCGACACATCTAATGCTCATCACCAGTTCATTTATTTTTTAGGAAAAGAGAGGATTTTCTCATCTTCACTCATCTTCATGTCTTCCCACTTGCCTTTTAAACTTTGTAGCTTAGCATTTTTCACTAGTGCATCTCCTTCTTACATTGTTTCCAAATTTTTCTAGATTTTGTATGCATTCTTCAATCCTAACACATTTGTCATCTCTGAATCTGTCAAAGAACTCAACAATGCTTCAATAGCCCTGGTATTAGATTTTTCTTGCTTGATCTCATCTTCAGAGGGAGGACCATTCTGAGGAATAGTATATGCACTTTTTGTAATCTTCCAGAAATTTTCTCCAATGCACTTCAAATGATAATCCATTCTAACTTTCCATAAAGAGTAGTTTATACCATCGAATCTAGGACTATCCTTTTTATATGATGCCATCTCATATCACCTCAAGCTATTAGGCTTCTTCAGAGGAACTAGCTTTGATACCAATTATTGGAAAAACAAGGATAGACAATTGAGAGGGGGGGTGAACCAGTTGTTACCAAAATCAAACTTATACAACATTAATCAACCTTAAATCTCAGATCTAATAAATAACAGTGCAAGCATAAATTAATAACACAACAGAGACACATGAACACTGAGATTTTATATGTGGAAACCCTGTTAGAGAAAAAACCTCGGTGGGTGTTAGTCCACAAGATTATACCTTGTTAGAAGTATAATGAAGAATGAAAAGGAATGCACTTGCATTTAGGCATACTACCTAGAGCACACTACTCAAAAGGAAGGCTCACTACCTTACATACAATAATCATATTAAATCCATCTGATGAAGTTGAACTGAGAAATTAGCTTCTACCAAAGCCTGATTATAGTTCCAGTTAGGTGCGCAAAAACTTCTACACTCTTCCACACTCTGCTCAAACTTCTTCACACTTTGTTCTACTCTTGAATGATTTTACTTTTATTCACACATGTACACCTCTTACACACATTGAGCATTACCTCTAAATGAGGAAAACAAACACTTATATATATCTGCTACATCCAACTATTTAGGCAGCCTCAAATAAAGAATAAACTGGACTTGTTGGCCTCAATACATGAATAAAATTCAATATGCACCAACACAAGTTGGTCACAACATAGTGAAGACCAAAAAAAAACCTTCAAACATTCTAAATAATAAAAAATTAATCTTCATGGATCTGCAACACGCTGTTACCATCATGTCGGCCAACAACTTGAAAACTCGAGCACACATCAAAAAAATCTCCAATCACAAACACTCTCATCAATGTGAACGTACAACAAGGATAGAGTACAATATAGACCCATTCATGAACGTAATAGGTACATGCGGAACACATGAAATTACCATAATTTCATCTGATTCATCCAATAACACAATCTAAAAAAAATGAATAACTATAGGAACACATATCTTCATAACTTCCACAAATCTTTATGTGAACCTTTGAAATTTTTGCACAAAATACTAGAAAGCTTCAAAAACAAACCCTTTGAAGTGTACCTTTAGATCTTCAATGTACAAAAACTTCCAACATTTCGGCATTCTCAGCATCACTAGCTGCCAGTGATATTATTTTTTATAATTTTCTCAATATCCTCAACATATACAGCCTTAAGCATCATTAATGCTAATAGTGTTGACATCAATGACAACCACATATCATAAATGCAACTACAACATCCAATAATCCCTACGTACCTACCCGATACTTTAATAGGAATAGGTAGTAGGGTCAAAACCACAACCAACTTATTGGCTCCTCCGAAAAAGCCCTTGTGAGGCTGAAATTGAACAAATGGGGGAATATGTAGTTGAAGAATTCAAGAAGGTTAGGTTAATTCTCTCCACTTTCGAGCTGCTCAAAGTCCCGACAATTAGGAATTCCTTTTTTCAGGATGATCAATGGGACCCCTTCCTCCAAAGTTACACAAGAAACACCAGCCAAGAAAGTCTCTTTGAAAGAGCCTCCACACAATCCCATAATCCAAGAAATCAAAGGTAAAAATAAAGATGCCCCTTCCAATTAGCAAACCAAAAACCAACCCACTAAGGGGAAAACTTGGGTGCACATCAAGGAAAATACCAATGAGAAGGATAAGAGCTAGGTACCCCAAGCTGATGTGCCCACGGGTTTATTCCAAGGAAAGCTAGAAACACCACCCTTCTTCAGTACGATTAGAATATTTGGGAAGAATTTGCATAATTATCGGATTGACTCAGGGGCATTAGTCGATGTCATGCCCTTGGCTATATGCAAGGCTCTTGAGATTGTCCCCACACCTTTGAGGAGAAAAGTAACTCAACTAGACAAAACTGAAGTGAATATCATTGGGGAAATCAATTGTATCCCTATGTAGATCATTGTCCACCTGAGGGTGCAACAGGTTATTACATCCAGGTGGCAGATATTCCTGATATATATAGAATAATCTTGGGAGGAGACTTCACCTAAGAAATGAATGGGTATGTCGTAACTGATTTCTCTCACATGTGGTTTCAATGGAAGGGGCTACCAAACCAGATCCACAATGATCAGGAGCCACACATCAAATTCATGATTACAGAATATAACAATACCAATGAGGTGTTGTATTCTGAAATAGATTTGGGTAATTACTGCCTCATGGATTATCGAGTAGAATTAGAGTTTCCAGAAGAGGAGGCAGTCGTTGAGGTCTTCTTGGTACTATGTAGGCCCCCTACTAATTTGGCTTGTGCACCCCAAAGCACAAAAATGTTGGTAGAATCAGATGATGATGGTAATTTAGGACTACTAGATGGATTCCAAGACTTCATGGAAAAATGCATACATGACCAGCTTAGTCTGGGAGCAAGAATGGATTTTCAAGATCTTTTGCAACCTAACTAGTGTAGAGTTCATAATGCTGCCCACTCAGAGTTTGAGTGTTGTTTGTGTTAGACGGCAGTGGATCACATCAAATCATGGGCCACACCTCAAGAGGAGTTGTCGACTAGACCTCCTACCACCAACCATGATGAGCATGTTCCCATTCCAAGAATGGCTAATGAGAGTACGCAACCAAGGAAGACTGCATGAATGATTGGCCCCAAAGTTAAGAGTCTTCCAAGTTTTGGACATTACACTTCGATGGATCTAAGTCCAAGCAAGGAGTCAAAGCCAGATTGGAACTCATCATTCCTATAGGTAATACTTACTTCGCTTCTCATAGGCTTCAGTTCTATTGTACCAATAATGTAGTAGAATATGAAGTGTTAGTTGGTCTCTCAATGGCTCTAAGAAAGAATGTCAAAATGTTGCAAGTATTTGGTGATTTGGAATTGGAAGTAAAATAGGTTAAAAAATTATGTTCATGCCATGACTGAAGGCTAGCAAATTATAGGCATAGGGTTTGGGATCTTTTGCAAAGCCTCGACGCCTTTAACATCCAATTGATCCCTCGATCACATAACCATATTGTTGATGCTTTGGCTCAAGCAGCCAACACACTACAACCCCTCTCTTTGTCAAGACACAAAAGGAAAACCATTGAGTTGACTTTCACCCCATTTGTGCCAGACAATGTCACCCTTTTTCAGGTGTTCAATGAAGACAAGTATATCTTGGAATTTATCATTGGCTCCAATGTATTTGCAACTCAGATAATTGATGAAGTTGATCTCGAGGAAGCTGAATTGGATATAGAAGGGGTCATCAACCTCAAAACTAATGCTATCCCTAGAGGTATGGTTCAACTTGAACACATATTTGACCTAGATCAGATCTGATATCAAGATCCATAAGCAAAGAAGGATTCATTTAACAACTAGTGTCACCCTCATAACCTCAAAACAGTCAGGAAAGTTAAGAATGTATTCATTGGCAAGGTGGCATACCAGAGGAGAAAAGGGGAATCATTAATGCCTTGTGGAAGTACCAAGATGTGGTAGCATAGAGTTATGAATATTTAAAGAAGTATGACACCTCCATCATTACACACACGATTCCCCTTAAGCCAGACGCTAGACCTTTTCTGATAGTTGTAGCATCCCATCAATGCATTGTTGGAGCCCATCATTTACAAAGAGGTGTAGAAGCTATTTTCAGCTTGAATCATCTTTCCTATTAGGCACTCTATGTGGGTGGCTAATTTGGTCCTAGCAAGGAAGAGGAATAGAGAAATCAGGTTGTGTGTAGACTTCCGCAATCTAAATAGAGCTTCAAAAAAGGACAACTATCCCATGCCTTCATTGGATGAGATATTGCAGATTTTTAATGGATCAAAAATATGTCCTTCCTCAATGGGTACTTTGGGTACAACCAAGTAATGGTGCAGTATGAAGAGAGACACAAGATAGCATTCAGTACTAAGTGGGGGACCTTTGCATATAGGAGGATGTCATTCGGACTCATCAATGTTGGTGCCACTTTCCAACATGCAATGGATATTTCCTTAAAGGATTTGATCAGAAAATGTATCATCATTTACAAGGATGATCTTATAGTGTTCTCAAAAAGTGAGATGACCATGTTTCCAATCTATGCAAAGTTTTTCACAGGTGAAGAGAATTCAAAATATCTCTTAATACAAAGAAATGCATCTTTGGAGTTACAGAAGGAAAGTTGCTCGAGCATATTATTTCAGAACACAAAATATCCATAGACCCAAAGTGTATTTAGTTCCTTTTGAAGATCTAGTTGTTAGGCAAAAAGAAAGAGCTGAAATATTTCTTCAGAAAGATAAACTTCATCAAAAAAATTATTACAGAATTTGTTGAAATCATCAAGCCACTCAATGCAATGTTGAAGCAAGATGCCAAAATTGACTGGACTTTGGAGGCAAAGTAGGCATTTGATAAAATTAAGAAATCCATTGCTGACGCACCTGTGCTAGTCAGCCTAGATGATGTGAAGCCCTTCTACATCTATTCCTTCGCTTCAACCCATTCATGTGCCAGCATCTTGACCCAAAAAGATGATGAAGGAAATTAGAACCCAATTACCTTCATGAATTCTCCCTTAAAGGATGTTGAGCTAAGGTATCACAACATGGAAAATCAACCTACACTCTCATCAAAGGAGGCAAGAAATTCAGACACTACATGCTGTGAAACAAGGTGTTCACCATCGTCCCTAACCCAACAGTAAAATATTGCTAATGCAAAATGAATTATGAGAAAGAAGGGAAAAATGGGTCACCTTACTAGAATAATATGACATGGATATGCAACCAATAAAATTGGTAAGGGGATAAGCACTCACCCAAATGATAGTTGAGGCAACAATTGAAATAGGACCCGATCTTACGGTTCAACAATATCAACTCGAAGATGTCTCCCAAGGAAGTGGTACGATGATATTGTCTTTTATTTGATGAATAATAAATGTCCATCCCGCTTAAAGGGAGTCCAAAAGTGTGATCTCAAACTTAAAAGTAGCAGCTATATGTTGCAAGGAGCCATACTTTACAAAAGAAACCATGAAGGGGTCTACCTTTGGTGCCTCAAAAAAAAAAAGTGGTGCATGTGTTGAAGGAATTCCATGACAAGTTTGGTATTGGTCATGGGTTTGGCCCTTCTACCACTCATCAAATATTGTGAGTAGGGTATTATTGGCCCATTGTCTTCAAGGATGCCCATAATCATGTTTGCACATGCCATGTCTACCAGACTGGCGCAACCAGAGAAAGGAACGTCGTAGTCCCTCTGCAACCAATCTTGGAGGTAAGATCATTCGTGTAATGGGGTCTCAACTTCAATGGTTCGGTAAGCCCACAATCCTATATAGGTCACAAATACATTCTAACCACCTTTGATTATTATACTAGATAGACATAAGCTATTGCATCTATGCAATGTACTACAAAGGTAGTTATTGATTTCCTTGAAAGTTTCATTGTGAATCTTTTTGGTTGCCTATATGCCCTAGTTTGTGATAACAGACATGCTTTTGCTTCACTTAAATTCACCAATTGGGCCTTTCATTATGGTATTGCCCTTAAATTCTCATCCAACTACTATCCCTAGGGAAATAGCTTAGCTGAGTCCATGAACAAAAACTTGATTATTGTCATCAAAAAGCTGCTTGATAGAAATCCCAAGGACTGGCATACCCAACTACATTTTACCCTTTGGGAAAATCGTACATGTCACAAGACTTCCTTGGGAGATTCCCCATTTCACCTCATCTATGGCCTCAAGCCTATGTTCCCAATTCACCTAAAAATCCTCACCCTCCAATTCATCAATGACTTCTACAAAGCAAGGGATCGAAGGGAGGCTCGCTTAGCTGAGTTGATCCACTTAGAACAAGTGCATGACCATGCCATCAAAAATTTCACCAAACATCAGGGCATGGTCAAAATATGGTTCGATCAACGAGCCAAAGTGAAGGCCTTTAGAATTGTTGATCTAGTCTTAATTGAAGACAAGGCCCATGAAAATAAAGGGGGACATGACAAATTCGACAAGCTTTGGCTTGGCCCCTTTCAAATTGTTGAAATTCTCGGAGATAATGCTTTTCACCTCAAGACCTTAACCGAAGAAGATGTCTTGTTTCCCGTCAATGGGAAACACGTAAAGCATTATTTCCAAGCTTGAGATCTCTCGAGCTGCTCTCATAAATACTTGTATATAGGTTAGTTTAGGTTGCTTTTGGTCTCCTCACTTTGCTGCCTTGTGTTGCTTTCAGTTTTGTTTGTTTCCCAACTGCCTTTTTTTTGCTGAGAGTGTCTTCATCTTCCTGATATGGTGACCAAGATCATTCAAAAAATGGTTCACTTTTCTACCTACTCTTAGTTCTCTTTGGATAAATATTCATTCTCGAATATTGGTCTTTGATTGCGGCTATGGGATAGTCTCCTCATTTGAACATCAATTTGACCTAGAACATGGCCCTTAGTTGAATATTATCACATCTTGTCTTGGATTCTACACACGATAAACACTAATTGCTTCTGAAGGGTTGTGCAGTGGTTGTTATGACAACCTAACAAGTGAAAAATCATAAGTCTGCTTCAATGACCACTATGGTTCAAATCCAATCGTAAGCTTCACTGCTTACATGGTTGAGCAAAAGAAACAGCATTAAAAGAATAGAAAAAGGAAGGAAAGGAAAAAAAAAATGTTGAAATTAGGCAATTGTGTGGGTGTGCGGACAACTCTACTGGGGCTATGGACACCTGGCTGGCAGTAGAGAAAATTTCGAGGGGTCACAACAACAACTCCATTGGGGCTATAAACGCCTTATTGGTAGCGAACCAATGTCTAGGTTAATTTTTGGAGCTAGGTAATTCATAGCTTTTTCAGTTTGATTAACTATTATTTGTTATAGTCTCCAAAGAAAAGGAATGAATTCACTACCTACAAACACTTCTAAGATTTTTTTGTGATTTGATTCAGTCAAGGATCTCATTCTCCTTTGAGTCCCCTAGCTTTCTTCTGAAAACTAGCTCCTAGTCTACAAAACCTGAGATTCTAGGTTTTGAATGAACATTTATCCTTACAACAATCAAGAGTGTTCCCCAGTGGAGTCACCATTTTTTGATCCTACAACACACACACCTTGTTCGGAATGGGGACACTCTCTTGTTCTACTTACGTCAGGTCACTTTTTTCGTTGTCTCATTTTGTGTGCCCCCTATTTTTGAGTCTTAAATGGTCGATGAGCCCCAAAGTCATCATCTTAGGTTGACAAAGTTTCACCACTCTTGAAAAATTGAAGTCTTCATCCTTCGCGGAGTCTCTTTAGTAGTTTTCCTTAAATCCTTTAGGTTGTTGTCTTTCGCTGCCCACAGGTCCGCCCTTGTAGGCTGTTGTATGCGGAATTTAGTTGTCTATTCGCCATTTCTGTGGCAGCCAGGCCGATCTGGTTGTCCTCCCTATGGACCCTGTGACCTTTGCATCTATTTCCTTTGTTGTACCAAAATGGTGAGTGCTTGACTATTGTCTGCCTTGTGGGTTCCGCATTTCCTGCCGCTGACATGGTCAGAATCTGTGCCCACCAACTCTGTCTATAAACATACTGGCATTTAATGCCAACATTAAATAAAAAAATTTATATAAATAGGTGAATGGACCTATCATTTTCATTGACATTCCTTTCTGCAACGTTCTTAGAGCCTCCTGCTCTCTTCACCTCCATGCCCGCATCCTACTTTCGCCAATTTGAGCATCATTACTACTAGGAATTCATCATCTTCTATGTGGGATTTTGAGGTAGGGTTGTCATTACCATTTTTTATGTGCTTTTCAATAAAATATTGAAAAATGGTTAAACATCCCAAGAAAGAAACCTTCAATCTAGCTAGGAAATTGCATCCCCTACAGAACCCACATTTTCAAATTTGGAGAAACCTTCAAAAATCAACAATCTAGGGCTAGCAGAACTCGACACCTTCATCACCATTCTCGAACTAGGGAGATCAAGCCCTTGTGGCCCACAAAAATTTCATCATTTTCGTTTTTGTGCTACCTTGATAAACCTTAAGAAAATTTCACCACCCTCATCGGACCTACATGCGCGAATGGACTCCATCTAATTGTCGTCACCCTTGAAACTTGATCAAAATCCTAAGGTGGGTGAAATTCCAGTGACCCTCGCAAGTCCAGCCTTACGGGATTCCACCTAGTGACTACCCTTTGGATCCATCATTTTCAGACAACCATCTCATCTCACCTTTTCGCCTTGCACGCCCCATGGATCTGCCTTCTACCAACCTTATAATTGAGCTTAATGACTGACCAAATCTTCCCGGCCATAAACCCTCGCGGGTCCTCCTTGGCAGGTTGCTCATCATCAACGACCCTTTTAGTCATTGTTTCCAAACGACTACCATGTGTTTCCCTCCTGCTCTGTAGAATCCACCAACCAAATCACAATCAAGCGAGCATTTTCACTAAATGGTTGTTCGCTACCGATTCACAAATTCCAACTCCTAATGGTGAACCCTACTCATCCGCCCGCCCGATGGGTCTCGAACTCTCCCTTTTTGACCAGGTCATGTTCCTAAATTGGCTATGTATCAAAATCTATACAAACCACCATTTGTGGGTCACCATCTGTGAACTTCCCTTCGATGATCACCATTTTGAAATGGTTAACTCCCTTCACCTGTCTGCAATGTGATCCCTGCACTGCTCACCTTCGTTCAAGTTGTTTGCACATGTAATACCTAAGTAAAATTTACTATGGAAAAATCTCTAAAGACTTTCATTTGCATGCCACCGCAACCCAAGCATCATCTATAGATGGTCATTCCTAGCCACCCTTCTTCTTAGCGAAGCCCGATCCTCCTGTCATCATTTGACCTCGACAGACCCGATAATGTGAACTGCATCTTGTGGGCCACTATCTTGCCTTTGCTGCTTTAAATTTTCCTTCTCCCAATCGCTTTCCATGATCTTTCACTTGCATTGTTACTAAAATCCCGAACCTTAGAATAATTTTTAGTGGTCATCATTGGTGCTTGTAGGTCTCACCATGGGAAATTTTGTTTGCGAGATTCTGCCTTGCTAGTGTCATTTCCTAATGATAGACCTCAAAACATTTGCTAGCCTAAGGAAAATTACACCTCTGGGCCTGCATTGTCCAATCTCCCTCGAATGAAAGGAAAATGATAATTTATAGGAGATGTTATGATCTTTAAAGGTTGAATTATTGGATCTAAACTCTGCTTTGCAGGATTTCACTAACGCTTCCCCCATTTGATATATGAATATGCTTACTGCAACTATACTTGCAAGATTTATAGAACCGGCTACAAAATCAGCGAGGGCATTCACCGAGCAAGAAAAGGGAAAGAAATCAGCTAAGGCCCCAAGAGGGAAGTAGGACAAGGACCAAATGAAGCTTTAATTTCACAAAGTGGAGGTAACTTCCAGAGTTACTACAGAGTGGAGAAAGGTCTCAGACACAAACCTGGGCCATGTCAACATTGATGAATTTAGCCAAAGGTTCATAGTCAACCGCACCATAGATAATGATAGAAGAATAATGAAAAGTGGGTTGGCTAAAGTAGCAGGCTTCCCGCTAGCTCTAGTGGCCCCAAAACTAGTAATCGCCTATAGAGAGGCTTATCAAGAGAAAACCCAAATAATTGTAGATAGGGATGGTTGGGTGTTGGCAGATCTTTCCGCTAAGTCTATAGCCCAAGTATTATGTATCCCTACTCATGACCCTATGGATCAAGCCACAATAGAATATGCAGATAATATGTGAAAGGTGGACCCCTTGAATGAAAAAAAATAACTAATGAACATTGTTTAAAGGATAAAATGGGGAGTGCAAATAAGGTCCCTCAGGAGCTATTTAGGAGTGATTTCTATGAGGATTATCATGATTTGGTAACCTTGTTGAGTAGGGTCATGGGTCTCCCAACTTCAATTTTTT
Organism: Sequoiadendron giganteum; assembly: GCA_007115665.2. Lineage (NCBI taxonomy): Eukaryota > Viridiplantae > Streptophyta > Pinopsida > Cupressales > Cupressaceae > Sequoiadendron > Sequoiadendron giganteum. The sequence goes on from CM021102.1 coordinate 837,750,894, forward strand.
TCTTTGACTGGATGTTCTACTTCATCAAAGAGATCATTAGGGGCACTGCCAAGTTCGAATGGGCTTAGATTATTAGTAAGAACTTGCACGAGAAATTCTTGGAAGTGAAGAAGTCTCACCAATTTTACATGACTTCTTATTTGGTTTATCTATTGGCTAATGCCACTCCATATCAAGGTTTGTTTGTGGTGTGCATAGTGCCATCCCGGGGAGGGAATTGAAAGTATATGAAAGGTTCACATAGATCCAATACATGAACTTTAAAAGAGATTATTGTTGAGTGAATAATGCATTCGTTGGATATATCATCAGACTTCTCAAGGGAGACTTCAAGAGAAGAGTTACTCATAGTGCCCATGCCTTCATCCAAAGATTCGGATTTCTATTCATCCAATTTCCCAAATTCACTTACATCATAACCAAGGGCTTCAGAAACAAACCATACAAGCTTCCCTAGTGTCCAAATGATCGAAATGTGCTATTCGAAGTATCAAGGCAGTTGCAGAATGCTCATACTCTCCTTGCTAGTAAACACCGTGCAGTGGTTCCTTATCCACTCACATTTGGTTAAGGAATGTATGCTCTCCCAATGGCCCAATGTGTTGAATATGCAGAAAAGGAGCTTGTGGAATACAATTTGAGCCAATATACTCCTCAACCAAGAATGGACCCATATGACAAACTAAATAAATTCATGGGAAGGGAATACACCCACTTACATCATGTTGAATATTTTTGGGCCAACTGCCAAGATGATAGGGCGGTGCGCATGTGGCATTACATGCGTATGATGACATACTTTGTCAAGATGATCAAACTATTCCCAGTGCTGGATTAGGTGGTTGAAGATGAAAACATAGTTATAGATCTAAGGTTTGATATTGTTGCCAACCTGCCACTGCCCGCCATAGACTGGGTGAGGTTGAGTTCGATGACCTCAATGATCTAATAAATCCCATCGAGAGCAGAACTAAACAATGGGTTGATGCACAAGTTGCTCAACTAAAGCTTCAAGGGGCTGAGTTAACCTATGGTGAGCTCGAAGATGAGCTCGATATTGAGATAGATAGTGGGACCGTGGCCACAACTGAAGAAGCACCCAAGTCTCCTCCGGTCACCAGTTCAAAGAAAATAAAGGAAGTGACAGAGCACCATCCAAAAAAACAAGGTGTACTCAAGGAAGCCATCAGAGGCTGAGACCTCAAAGAAAGCAAATAATTCTAGTAGATTCTCTGAGATGCTAACAATTCAAGAGGAATTGACACATGAAGGGGAAGAAGAAGAGGCCGAACAACCTAATTCACCACCCATTGCCTTTATCCTTGCTACTACTGCTACTACCATGATTGCTACTCCTCTTATGGCATCGAAAGCTCTAACTGCTTCATCCCCGCCCACGGTGGACATCTCAGTCTACCTTGTCGCCACCTCACCCACAATTCCTATTGTGGTGAGAGATTCCTCCTATGCCACAACTTCTCCACTTTCCTCTTCCTCAGTATCACCCTCAACTATGGTTCCTTTGGCCTCAACCACAACCATGCCCACTCTCACTCTTCCTGAGGCCTTTTCCAAGTACATGCAAAATATTCCTTTGGAGCTTTCTAGAATGTTTACGAGCCCTATAGTGTAGGTTGTCCTATCCCATGCTATTGTCGGTCTCCCTACCCCTCCTACAATAGAGTCACCCAAAATGGAGGCAACAATGAAAATATCAAAAGATATGGAGAAATGAGAGAGAGAGGCAACAAAAAAAGGAAAATGATAATGAACCTGAGGATCTCTTCAAAGATGACTACCATGCACATCCAAAATACCAACACCTAGTCATCGATGAGGTGGTATATGAAGAGGAAGAAAAGTCACAATACTCATAGGAGGAGGATATTGAGGATAGCAGAGACAAGTACGAAATAGAATCCTCCGACCTAGAGCACGAAGAAGAGTTTCCCAAGCAACCTGAGAATGTCAAAGAGGAGATGGAGGGGAAATCTTCTGAAGAAGAGAAAGAAACAGATAAAGACATGGAAATTTCTATAGAGCCTCCATAAAAAGAGAAAGATATGGGCCTTGACCAACAAGAGGAGATACCTCCCGAAAGGGAAGTGTGTGCAAAACAAGATGAAATTCAAAAGACAAAACACGAAAAAACACTCAAGATTAGCCTAAGTTGAATCCAAACAAAAATAACAAGAAAAGGAACTTTATACGTAGCTTGGATTGATGAGTTGGTTGGCCCTTTGATGTAGCTTGATTGTATTCTCCTTTGATGGCAAGTGAATGCAATAATTGATGCAAAATGGAGAGGAATTGATGAGGATTTCAATAATGGAAATGGGTGTTGTGATAAAGATGGTAGGTGGATGCAATGAAGGCTAATATGGCTGCAATAATGGAGGATACAAGCTTGAGATTGATAAGAGTACTAATGGCTTAGTTGAATGCTTGAACTCTCTAGTTGTGTGAATGCATAATGAATATAATTAATTTTTTTTAAATGAGACCAAGTCCTCCAATTTAAAGAAAGAGTCTCTAGAAAATGGACGGCTAAGACTTAGCCAACATGGACAAGATGGAGAGTTGTGGTGAGTTGAGGACTCACAAGCCCTCACATCTTTCCGTGTGGAATATGAGGTTTAAAGAGGAAAAATTATGTGGTCAAAGGCCATGTGAGGTGGAGGTACTTGCAAGTACCTTGGAATTAGGGGAAAATTTACTCAAAAAGGAAGTCCTTGTCCCAATATGAGGGTGATAGTGGCAAGTGAGGAATTTTAGAAAGTCCTCTCTTATCATCATGGGGATGAGAGAAGTTGTTAGGGGAATAAATGTGAATTTTAAATTCACATGATTGGGAGTACCTTGAGGATAAGACAAGGTCCTCTTAAAGGAGTTCCTTGTCCTAGGTGACTGATGTGACTTATCACATGGGGAAGAGGACATGGGGACTATAAATGGAATTAAAAATTCCATTAAGGTTGTTGGGAGAATAAAATAGAATTAAAAATTCCATTGGGATGTGGGAAGAGTTGACTAGAGGACTGATTAGACTAGTCAATGAAGGATTCAAAGAGAGTTAGGTTTCTAATGATGATTAGGAGCCAACTTGGAAAATTTGGAGGATGTGACACATCCCTAATCCATGATTAAGACGTGTCACATCCCTAATGATGGGATTAAGAGATGTATTAGGATTAAGTGTGGATGGGACATAAAAGGAATTAAATAAGTGGGTTATTTATTTAATTCCTTGGAAAAAAGAGATAAAGGGGGTAAGGTATTTAATTATTTAACTAAATACCTTAGGGATTTATAAGACTTTAGGGGTATTAATTAAATAATAGTAACATTATTTAACTAATGTGGATAAAAGGATATTTAGACAAAAAGGGTAAATTTGGCCAAATATAAGTAGTCAAATTAAAATGTCTACAGGAAGAATAAGAAAAGAGAGAAGACAAAGCTAAAGATGAAGGTAGGCTTGAGGAAGAGGTTGAAACAAAGAAAATTCTTTGGGAAGAACGTCATACGGAGCCTACACAAGAAGAAGAAGAAGAAGAAGAAGAAGAAGAAGAAAAGGTACTTGAAGCGGAAGATAGCCCTAACGAACAAGAAAAGGTTGTGTTCATTTGTGATTCAGATGAGGAGGATGAAGAGAAAATAGAGAAGGAAGCCTCAAATCATGAAGAAAAGGGGATCCAACATATTCATAAAGGAGAAGGTGGTCATGAATCACCAAAAGGTGGATCTCCAATGCCCGAGTGGTTGGAGAAGCAAATGCAGAAAAAGACTCCTGCCCTCGTGGATCATAAGGCGAGTCTGGAGGAAATCCTGGCATGAGCTCAAGTAGAAGCTAAGAAGGAAAAGAAACCAAAGGTCAAGCCACATCTCCCAATGGATGCATAGGGATCCCGAACGGTGTAGATTGCCACCCTAGTGGTAGATAAAGAAGAAGGGGTAAGTTATAAAATCTCCACTATTGATTTGGGCATAGCTACAAGAGAGGAAAATATTGATCAACTCTAGGGTTTTGTGGCTATGATCATCCATCAAATGAAAAAATATCAGTCCTCCAAGGAGGAGTTAAAATTACTGGTGGCAGATCTTACTACCTATATACAACAATGGTCTTTTGCAGAGGAACTACCAACATCATCAGCCCCACTACTACTGTTGTCAAAAGATCATATGGACAAGTTAGAAAAAAGGAATAATTGGTCTATTGCCACTAAGGATTGGCTCTAACGTGTAATCTATAATGGATACATGGGCATTGGTCACGCCATCAGAACAATAAACAAGTTTTGAAACCTGCAGAAACAATTGGAGGATGATGAGATGACTTGTCAGTGCTTCACTGAGCTCTAGAATATTACTTATCCCAAACTTCAAGCCATCCTCAAGATTCCAAACAAATTATGCGAAAAGGATTTGGGTCTGGAAAAGGCTAATCAGTGGCTTGTTGAAACATGGAAGATGAGCTTGGACCACTAAAATTAAGTCCTGGAGCATGTGCTCCATGAGGTAGATCTCGATTTAGAATGGACCAAGGAACACTAAACCAATGTCGAGGAGTATCTCAAGTTGATGATAGATTACAAAATGTTAGCCTTCGAGCTCGATTCAGGGAAGATCAGGCCATATTTCCATGAGAAGATGGATAAAGGTATGGTAGGTGTGCTAACACCAGATTTTATGGACTTCACTACCCATGCCTCCGTCTAGTCTGAATAGGTAGCTAAGGCCAAGCCTAAGTGCATGAAGAATTGGGAGAAAATCATGGGTCAATCAAAGAAATTATCATTTCAAATACTCCAATCAGACATAATGGAGTGGGATAAGCTTCTAATGGTGATAAAAAAAAATTGGAGTATGCCACATTCCAAAATTAGGTTGGGAAGCCTATCATAGATGATGAATTCCTCACCGTTTAGTTGCAACAAAGGAAATCAGCTAGAAGACAAAGAGCTACAGTGTTTCCCACAAGAAGACGAAATAGACTAGAAGACAAGAATGTATTTTATATTGTGAAATATTTGGGGGTAGGTGAACCCTGATTTTTAGTGCATCTTGGCCACACAATGAGATTAAATCTTGGCCATTCATTTTTCTTTTTGGACACTATAAATAGGGGGTCTCCTCTCATTTTCAAGAGAGAGTTGAGTTGTTGTAAATACATGTTGTTGGAATGTTAATAGAAATTCATTAATTTGTTGGATTCTTGAGTTCCAACTTCATGTTGCATGATACTTCTTCTCATATGTAGTGAATTTGAGTAGATTAACTTTATTCTTTTATGTGTTTCATTTTTCTTTAGTAGGTTAGTTAATGTTGTTCATTGGTTTTGAAGAATTTTGTTGCATTGATGCCCTTCCTTGTTCATTCTTTTTATTGTTTATTGATGATAAACTATAGTGTAAAGCTAGTCTAAACATTATATGAATGTTTCAATCAAATTATATCTCTTTTTCATGCTTTATGGTGAATGAAAGGTTGAAATATAAAGACCTTAGAAGATTGCACTTGTTTCATGAGACTGTGAACTAATCTGGTTAAGTGGAACTATGTTTTGGGAAGGTTGTCCACTGTAGGGTCCTCCATTATCACTATTCATCGGTATTGTTAGGTCTAGGAACTACTTCCTCTCCCTTCCCTTTTGACCCTTTTTTTATAGGCATTTTAGATAAAGTTCATTGCACATTTAAAGCCAAATCAAAAGATTAAAGTGGAGTTTAAGACTTTTGTCCTTAACTTACAGCAATAGAATGAATTTTAGAAAATTTTATAAACTCCATCCAAGGATCCAATTCTTCTCCAGTTTAACCTTCGTAAGTCCGCCCTATGATTACCAACAAGATCACATCAAACCAATTGAGATATTTCATGCATGTCATGACCTAACACTCGAGAGACCTTAGGGTGATTTTAAGCAACTTGTTGTTCGAGATTTCCATTCAAGAGAGGTGATTCACCTATGCATTACCTATGTTGAGAAGTGCTAAAACACCCATCAACATGAACCAATTTGGATCAAAAAATTGATGCTTTTTACACTAAAAACTACATTCTAGACTTAGTCAAATATTTAACATATATGTTTTGCACCAGAGAAAAACCTCTACATATCTATGCTAGAATTGTACCTCAATTTAGACTTCCATTCAAACCACAATGTTGACATCAATGAAAAAACTATATAATCTTGTGCCCATTCTCATGCTCATGTTGCCAATAAACATACCAATGACAATCTCCTCAAACTTCCAACATCTTGGAGTCATTAGTTGAGGTGTCAATTATAATTTCTTAATTTGGTAGATGACCATTGGTTTAGAGAATAGATGTTATTATTCCATGGTAGACTCTTGATTACCAATTAGGATTTTGGTATGATACAAGTGATGTTTGGAGATGTAATTATGATGTCACGTGGAATTGTTGATTCTACAATTTGAACTTTGGTAGTGATTTGTGGTAGTCTTCTTGTATTGAGTTTCATTATAATTTTTCTTTAGGATTTTTTAGGTATTACAATGATGAAATTAGATTTAATTTGGTATGGGATGGTTACTATATTTGGGAATAATCTATTTTCAAACAATTTAATGTTTTATTTTATTGATATATTGGTATGTTTGATCTTGAGGTTGACTGGTTGGGTATTGAGGATGCTCTTATCATTGGGGTTTTGGGAAGGAGGTATTAATTATCATAGTTTTAACACATTGGTTTTGGTATAAATACATGGTTCTAATTTTTACAATTTCTCTTAATTATATACTACTTCTTCCTAGAGGTTTGTGTTCACATGACATTAGAGTTGAGGTTTGTATGGATTTATTCCAATCACTATATATGTTGTGATTCACAATTATTTAACTTCATAATCTTTAGTAATAGTATGGATAATCTTTAATTTATATCTTTTATGATGTGGAGGATTTGGGAGAGATATGTAGATTAGTGGTGAGAGAGTTATTTTAAAATGGATTAGTGTTTAGATTTTTAGATCACTATGTTGTTTGACACTATGTGATAAAGGATTTAGCCACATCTTCTATGTGAGTGATATTAGTGGAGGTTTATAATGATTTGAACGATTTAATATTTGGCATAGCCCATACAATGTGAGTTCTAGTATTTATATGTTTCCTTTGTTTGACATTCTTAGTATATTAAAATGTTAAAAATCTTTAGATTTTCTGTCACATCTCTACCTATTTGTTAGTTAGGACTTATTTACGTGTAACATATTTAAAAGAATTTGTGATTAAGGATTGGGTTGAATATGTTGATGGATTTAGTTCTAACTATGATGATTATTATTGTCACCTGAAATAACACCTTTTTGAACACAAGGTTAAACATTCCAATGACACAATCGAAAAAACCTCAAGGTGTGGGACCTTGCATGTGTGAGGTCAAAAATATAGAGAAGATGAGATTCCTCTTTCAATCCAAGTGCAATGTGTTGGTAAAACCCAACACATAAAATCCTACCATTACCCTACTCTAACAACTCACAAGGGAAAATGTGAAGAAGGAAAACATAAAAGGGAAATGGGAGGTGGTACACCAAGATGGAAAAGTTGTTTCTTCCTAACTGAGATTCCATAACAAAAATGATGAAGAGGGACCAAGGGAATCAAATAGATCTCTATTTAGTGAATTCCCAAAGGAAACCATGGAGGTTAGGGTTTGATAGGGTGTTAGAAGGAAAGGAATATTCTCAAGAAGAAACTAAATAGTTTAACACAAACATATATGCATGGAAAGAGAGATGAAACACTTAGATATATAGGAAATGAACTTACAAAAATATTAAATATCTAGGAATAAGAAATATTAATCAATTTTATTGATGTAGATGCAACAACCAATATTTATAGTTGTAGAGATGCAAAAAATGTATGTCTACCAAAGAAAAAACCCTAGAGGAGCTAGAGGAAGAACCCCTTAAAAGAATACAAATCTTGCCTTAATATATTAAGTATAACTTGGAATCACAAAGAAAACCATAACCCTAACTAGGGTTAACAATGAAGTTTGTGCATAAAAGGATGGAACCATCCCATGAAAATCATGATTAGAGCATGGATATGTTAGAATGGTAAAAAATGGAAATAAATAAGCATGGATGCCCATAAAATCCACTATCAAAAGTCAATAGGAGCAATAAATGTCATCCTTGAAGTCTAGAAATTGAAACTGGCCACTAAGAAAGGTAGGTCAAGCATTAATGGCATCGTCATGTAAAAAATGTCATGTACTAAATATCAAGGCTTTGGGTTCAAAAGGATATCTTTGATATGCATTAAATGGTTTGGATCCACAAAAGATCATCTTTGTTGGGGACCAAGCATTGGGCCTACTTCATACCTAATGCTTCATTGGCATTGGATTTTCAAGGATCAAAATTTGAGTGTTCATCATACTTCTTGCATAAGAAAGGAAGAGAGAAGGTCAAAGGAGAAAATTTTGGTCCGAAAATTCACCCTTGTTGGGCGTCAGAGGTTGGGGAGAAGTCTTACACTTTATAAAAAGGACAAAAAGAGTAAAGGAAAATATCGATACTCGATGCTCGAAAGATTGGACTTAACCAAAAGTTTTGAAGGAAATGTTAGGGATCAGGGGTGGGAATAAGAGCTACCTCTTACCAAAGATAGTAAAGGGGTAAGGGACAAGGTTAATGCCCGAAGTTCAAAAGGTACTAACTGTTGATTGACTAAAATACTGAGAAGGGGGGTGAATCAATATTCTATTAAACCATTCAATTGTAAACCACCCAATTATTAAAGCACATATGACAACAAACCAAAATGAAGAAATTGAAATTAAAATCACACCACAAAACACATCAACACCAAATTTTTATGTGGAAAACCCAAAATGGGAAAAACAATGGTGAAGATTAGCTCACAATATAGTATATTTGGATATAGAATATTACAGGCCTCAGTACCAGGGCTCACTGTCCTTAGAAGACTCATAGCCAAAATATTCAACGAAATGGCTAACCGCAAAGATATAAAGGATATGGTTCACTTCCAAAAGTATGAACTGATTGAATACAACTTTTGTGTTCTATTTTCAATTCCGATGAGGCTCTAAATATGAAATAATACTTTGCATAGAAATTGCTAAAAAAAAATTCTTTGATCCTTGTTTCCTTGCTCGCAATTGATAAATCATTTAAGCTCACACATTCTTAATATCCTTCATCTCACATATATCCTTTTACCTTTTTGCACAATCCCTTTTCCACACACTTTTCAAATCCAAAAATTCTTATGTATATATACAAGTATATTTCAAACACCAATTAGGTCGTCCTAATTGGATGTAAGCAAACCAATCAAAAATAAATCTTGTCGGCACCATATAAGATTTAAATTTTTTTATCCATATGGTGTATCATATCAAGTCGATGTAGATCTATATAGGATCCAACTAACATCTACAAAGTATAATAATTCTTCTTAATGCAAGTCATATATTAGGCCGGCCAAGAATAAGACCTAATCACAAAAACTCTAAATCAACACACACTTCTCAAGATAAACACTTTCTAGATCCAACATTAATTTAGTTTCTCATCACATTAATATCAAGGAGATCACCATTAGAACCACAACATCAGAATGTTCTTTCTAAGAAAATGTGGAGTCTCCCACACTAGTATATTGAATAGAGAAACAATTGTAGTATACAGAGTTAAAAAAATTCATTGATAATTTTTTGTGTGTAACACAAAACTTCTCAAGATCCTAGATATAGCTATCTGAATGAGTCATAATAATGAGATCAAGAGAGTAGATTTGCATCTCATCTTGTGATGAATTCCAGACTTAAAAACCAATGTACTAGATCAATAGTAGAGATCAACTTCTGGTACACCAAATTTTTCCCACCATGTTTCCATGATGTTGACATCAATGAAAACATTGGAACAATAAAAAAATCCTATATACACTAAATTCTCATGTTGCGGGGCTCCCATATTTCCAACACAATCTCCCCCTTTGTCATTGATGGAAACATGCATATCAAAAACATTTTTATCTCGATAAAGACAACTGAATACCCCCCTTTCAAGGTTAATCCTTACAAAATTGTTCTTATCAAAAAAAATTATTTCTATCTATCCCTCCCCCTTTGACGTCAATAGCAAAGGTCATGAAAGGGTTTGGTATAATTCCTCAAATAAGTATGTACACAACAAATAATTGATCAAGCATCATGAAACAATGTTAACCTGAGAAAGAAGAGGCTTTGAGATCCTTTAGGGTATATTCCCATGTAGCTTTGCCTTCTTCCCACGATCCTTGTGCACTTGCAAGATTCTTGTATAGTATTTCAAGCATATTTAAAGACTCTATACCATCTTTCAAAGTATTGGGACTGATATTTACTTCTGATAGATTACCAATACTATCAAGAGCACTGGATATAGGAATGTGTCTGAGTTTTACCATATCTCTGAGTGCCACAAACTTCTTAATTACTTATGTTCTTTGATCTTGCAGGGAAAATAATTTGTCCTGTAGCTACACTATGTAGGACCATCTTTGGTTGTCCATGTCATCTGCCAAGTTGTACACATCTGCTTGAGTACTCATTCGAGTTTCAATCTTCCTTATTTCATCTCTTACATTTAGTGTCCTATTGGACCAATTCAAATAGAAAGAAAGAAACTTTTTGAGCTTCTTACTCACAATCTTGTATATCCTTCAATTCCTTCGCAACTCTTTGATGTGTGTCTACACATTTCTTCTTGATATCTTCTATATTTTCTTCTACAAATCTATTTCCAGTTTTTTCTTCTAGTTTGGAGATGTATGCTTTCAAAGAGTTAATCATATTCCTGAGATTTTCCACAATTGATACAGATGAATTGAATTTGGCTTCAAGGATTACTTTTTCCAACTCCTTTTATGCTTCTTGAATATTTATTCTTTCATGCTCATGTTGAGTTCTCTCTAATTCACTTCCTTTTGTGATTTATTGTTTGATAACAACACTTTTTCTCTTCTTTCATGTTTCAATTACACTGTCAGAGGCTTCAATCGTAGAAATTTCTTCTACATTAGTGTTCTTAGGACTTTCCAAAAGCACTTTTTCATAATGATCAATCTCATCCTAATATACTTCATAATCTAGCTTAGAAATCCACACCAGTCTGGATTCAACTACTTCCATATAACAAAAGTCTATAAAAACAAGGAAATTAATATTTTTGGAGTACTTCTCAATCACATTTTCAAGAATTCTTGTTCTTCTATTCATTCTCATTTTAAATATTCCAAAGAATGCAACAAGAGTAGTTTCTTGAGCATCTGAACCACCAAGATTTTCCATACAAATCCTAATCTGATGAGCTATTCATTCTGATTTTTTCCAATCTATCCTTCCAATTATGGGTAAATATTTCATAAATTAAAAGATTAAACAAACTATTAAGGTACCATACCAAAATGTGCTTTTTGTGCTCTTCTTGATTTCTTTTAAGTTTTTCAACAAATGTAATTGAAGTAGCTCACAAATATCATAATCCATTCCATTCCTAACCATATCAAGAGTAGTGTAAATGAAAGTAGTAGAAACTATGTGTTTATTTCTTGGTAAGAAAAAATTGTGTCCAATAACCATTTTAGCATACCGAATGATTGGATCCTCAATTGTACTCAAAATGAATTATTTTCCTTCTAGGGTCGCACTAGTCATCTCAATTATCTCTTTTTCATTAACAGTCTTTCGTTTGGGAACTGGTTTGGAGGAACATAAACTAGTTACATCTCTTATAGCTTCTCTAGTTACTAGGTGTGCTTTATCAATCCAGATAGATTCATCATGAATCCTACTTAAATCCATTTGAATGTATTTCTTGTCTAATTCAAGAAATGAGAATTTCTTCAATACATCCAACTTCTTTTCAACTAGGATTTTATATGCATCAAGATTTTCCTCCAACTCACTCTTCCATAAAATACTTAAATGAACCAGTGAAATTTCCTCAATTTTACCATAAATGTATGCATAGATGTCTTTAGTAGGTAACACTCTAGGAGGAATGCTATATAATGAACCAACAGATTCTACTAACATATTTTTTAGAGAATACTTCCTTAGTTTTGATTTTCAATTTATCTGAAATATTCACAACCTTTGAATTATCCATGGCATAGAATTGAAATATTGTTTAAGTAGAATACCTTTATAATAATCAACAAATAATAGGATTATATGTTCACATTCTAGAGCACACTTTGAGTCTACTTTGACTTCCTCTTTCTTCACCAAATCTTGAAACTCTTCTATATAGAATTGATCTAGTTTCTTCAAGCTTCTTCTACATGCTTCTCCTTTTTCACAAATGCCTTTTGTTGACTGCAATTTCCTTGATACTTCTAAATGTATTTATTTCATTCTAAGTGGTTCTATAATAAATGCTTCAAATTTCAAGTAGATCACCTTAAAATTTGTGTACACTTCCATCCTTTCAAATTCTACGAACTTCATTCTTCACATATGTGTCTAAATATTCCTTTCGCTTGAAATATTGAGTTTGTAACCTTATTAAATGCACTTTTTTCATGATATGACATCATATATTGATTAGGGGTTTATTAAATTATTTTGAGTAGTACTCCCCTTAGGAATTTCTTGACTCAAAATTTGATCGGTGTATCTACACCAGAGGATGGCATAGATAGAACTAGTTATTCTGATTCAACTTGATTAAATTCTCATTCCTTTCTCTAGATTATTTTCATTTCCTTTCTTACTTCTTTCGGATCTATGATATTTTCATGTCTCTTTTTTGAATAGATATTTTTTAACCTTTTATTTTTGCATTCTATCGAAAAATGTTTTGGATTACTATAGTCATGACAAACAACATTATTCTACCCAAATTTTATTTTATTCAATCTATATTTGCACTGATTAGCCTTGTGCCAAAATAAGTTGTAGTGATAACAGTAGTTATTAAATGATAAAAATGCCTTGTTCAAGTTCTGAATTCTACATTCTATAATTGTATGTCCAATATTTTTGCACTCAAAATTTTTTTTGGAGAATGATAAAGTATCATCCATTCTACTTTTGTAGTCTTTTTCCCTATGCCCGAATTTATTACAAAAATAACAGACACCATTAAAGAGTAAACACATTTCAGCATTAGGTTTTCTGGTGGGATTCCTTCCAGTATTACTCCTATGATTCATGAGTTGTACATCATTGTAGTGAATTTTCATGTCAGGAGGTTTGTTCACCTTTTAAATTTGTCCTTCTTCAAACCCTAAACAATATTTATCCATTGCAGGTCTTTGAGAAATAATCAACTCATCAAGAATTACAGTGCTTGCATTGAATTTATCATGTCTTTTTTCCTTTTCCAGATCTGATTTCATAATTTCCACTTCTTGCTCAAGCTTTGTACATTCATCCACCTTCCACTAAATTTTATTTTTCTGTTAGTATCCAATTTTTCTCTTTTCTTCTAATTGTTCTAGCAGTCTAGTTATATCATCCAATTCCCTTTTTAATTGATCATTGATTTCTCCATATCTTTCCCTTAGATCCTTAATACACTCATTTTCTTCCTTCAACATGTCCTTTAGATCTTCATTTTATTTTTTATGCTTAGTAGATACTTCTTCTAGGGGGATAATATTTTTTTTATCTTCCATATATTCAAATTTTGGGACCTTCCTCAAGCTATTAGACTTCTTCAGAGGAACCAAGCTCTGATACCAGTTGTTGATTGACTAAAATACTGAGAGGGGGTGAATTTTTATTCTATTAAACCATTCAGTTGTAAACCACCCAATTATTAAAGCACATATGACAGCAAACCAAAATGAAGACATCAAAATGAACATCACACCATAAAACACATCAACACCATATTTTTACATGGAAAACCCAAAATGGGAAAAACCACAGTGAGGATTAGCTCACAATATAATATATCTAGATATAGAATATTATAGGGCTCACTACTAGGACTTACTTTCCTTAGAAGGCTCATAGCCATAATATATAATGAAATGGCTAACCAACAAGATACAAAGGATATGGCTCACTGCCAATAGTATGAGCTGATGGAATGCACCTTCTATGTGTTGTGTTTAGTTCCAATGAGGCTCTGAATATGAAATATTGCTCTACATAACAGTCACTATACAAATCTACTATGATCCTTGTTTCCTTTCTCACAATTGATAAATCATTTAATCTCACACATTCTTAATATCGTTCATCTCATATAAATCCTTTTACCTTTTTTCACACTCCCTTTTTCACACTTTTCAACTCCAAAAAATCTTATGTATATATACAAGTATATTTCAAACATCAATTAGGTCGGCCTAATTGGATGTAAGAAAACCAATCAAAAATAACTCTTGTCAGTACCATATAAGATTTAAAACATTTTTTATCCATGTGGTGTATCATATCAAGTCGACTAGATCTGTACGAGATCTAACTAACATCGACAAAGTATAATTATTCTTCTTATCGCAAGTCATATATTTGGTTGGTGAAGAATAAGACCTAATCAAAAAAACTCCAGATCAACACACACTTCTGAAGATAAACACTTTCTAGACCCGACATTACTTCAATTTCTCATCACATTAACATCAAGGATATCACCATTAGAACTACAACATCATAATGTTATTTCTAAGAAAATGCAGAATCTCCCACACTGAAATGCTAAATAGAGAAAAAACTATAGTATACAGAGTTAAACTCTGTCATTGATAACTTTTTGTAAGTAACATAAAACTTCTCAAGATCTTGAATACAGTTTTCTAAATGAGTCATAATAATGATATTAAGAGCGCAAAGTCATATCTCATCTTGTGGTGAATTCTAGACTCAAAAACAAATGTATTGGCTCAAGTAGAGAACACTTCCGGTAGAGATCAACTTTTGGTACACCAAATATATTTACCACCATGTTTCCATAATGTTGACATCAATGACTACATTGGAACAATCAAAACATCCTATAAACACTTCATGCTCATGTTGCAGGGTTCCTATATTTCTAAAACTATTAGACATTAGGGGTCAAGAGGGGGGATTGTACTTCTTACCAAAATGAAGTAAGAGGTAAAGGAGGAATCTGACACCTGAATGTTCAAAACGTCAAAACTTAGTTTATTTTTTAAAGGAAGGAATGAAGGTGAGAAGGAAGAAAGGTGGAAGACAAAAGTCTAATGCCAGAAAGGTGAAAATATATTTTGGGGATCAGGGATCAAGAGGAAGGCTTAATACCTAAGATGAAAATATGGAAGGAAAAAGAGGAAATATTGACCCCTGAATTTTGACAAATCAAGACATAGATAAATATTGAAAATCCTCCTTGAGACTTCAGTGATTAGAGGTAAGGCTTAAGGCTTACCAAGAGAGAGTGGTAATATTTAAAGGGTAAGGCCAATGGTTGAAACCCAAAACACTTAGTAGAAAATAGAAAGAAGAAGCATAAGAGAAGGAATATTTGGGGTGATGGAGAAGGTATTCCACAAGAGAGGTATGCAAAAATTTGAGAGCCTAAAAACTTAGGACTTATCCAATTTTAGGAACCTTCTCAAGGAAAATCTGTGCAAGATTTCCCATGTAGGATCTCTCAGATCGATTACCAATGATGGATCACCTAAGGGTGGCATGAAATCTCAACAATTACTATACCTTATTTTTTAGGTATGGTTAGTTGGATGTGTAGCAACTAGTTGTGATTACCATTCCAGCTATTTATTAGTTTTTGGTAGATATGTAAGCCTACTTTACACTATTATCTTTGTGTTTATGTTTCAATATTGAGGTAAGGAAATATTTAGTGATTTTTCTATGGAAATTAATGTTTTATCAAATTTTTATATGATATTATCTTTCATGCATTAGCATAATCAAGGATGATTTTTTTACTATTTGAGATGGTGGTCACCTTGGTCATTGTCTTAGAAATGATAATTGAGCTCATGGAGCACATGGGTGTTTAGATGGTACATTTTTTTTATATGGATTAATATCTTGATGGTTGAGTTTAATTTTGGTCCCTTATGTGATGTACACAAGTGGGAGAATGTTAGGAAAGGTATGTTCTACATCTTGCATAATGGTAATAATGTAAAATATATATTTAATTGTGGTGAATAGACATTAATGCACCACGTGAGATAGGAATTCTTGAGATATGCATATACCATATGGGATATACATTATAGGGGACACCTTCCTATTGTATTAGAAATTATTTAAATATTTTTGTGGGAATCACTAAGAACCAAATATCTAATTTCAGGTCTATAGTTTAGTGAAATCATATTTTTGAGGCACATGTTTTATGTAATACCACCTAGTGGTTTTGTATATGCTTATTTTATAAAAGAAAGAAAAATGTATATTTATTTTTATTATATTGTCTAGAGCCTTTGGTTTTAAATTATGGTTGGATTGAGCCTCTATTGTATCTCATATTTGTTATTATAGGAAGTAATGATTGGGATTTGTGGCTACATATTTCTCATTTTATTTTTATAGGGAGGAGTGCAATTGAGTTTCTTGATGCTTTAAAGGTTTTACATGGAGATTCTAAAAGTGTATTATATAATATTTTTAATGAATAACATATTTAATTGTGTGAGTGCTTTTTGATTTTGGGATTTCATTGAAAGGGTTTCCATAGGGTATGTCTACTATTATCTTGTGGGTATGATTTTTTTATTCTTTTGTGTTTATGGACTTTAAATGCTTGTTTTTTATTTTTCTCTCATAATGGTTATGTAAAAATACTATTTTTTGTTTCAATTTCCCTTAAAATATACATGTCTAAAATCCAAATATCACTACACTAGTATCATGAGCGATAACCAACCAATAAAAAGCAATAACCAATCAATAAAAAATATATACAATCAATAAAAAATATATATAATATATAATATAGTATAATCATTTATCCCAAAACATAAAACAAAGAGAGTGACACAAATTCATATATGCCTTACGTCTTCCCCCACTAGGCATAGTCTTAATCTTTGATTATTTCCAGAATAAGGATGAAACATTTATAGTAATATGGCTTCACATAAAACTATTGCAACCATAATACTACTCAACTAGACCTTTATTATGGATTTGCCTCAAACTTAAAGGTTTTTCCTATGAAAGATCACCAAAAATCATAATGATCAACAATTATAGATATCACATATTGGGATATACCAATATTATTTGGAAATATGTCTCAACCTTGCTCCTAATGTTAATATTATAGAAGGTGCAATTTTTTGGTATAAAATAAAAAACACTCAATTTCTAGGATATAAACTTAGTTTTTGGCCAAAATAAAATTCACTTTATTATGTAGGTCACTTCAAGTACTTAAATTTGATGTTTTTAGGCATTGTATATCCTATATATTAGCTACTTGAGATAGAATTTGTGTGTATATATTTTTAGATATTGTTAAAGCTATAATAATTCTTCCAAATCTCTAGTTGGTGATACTCTTGTGAAGTATTTATCTACAACTATATTGTAATTTTGTTTTATTGAATAATTTACTGAGGTTATTTGGAGTGTGGAATTTTATCTCAAAATATTCTCCCCAAATACACTTGTGTTGTGGTGTTTGTTATTTATTTTTTGGTTAAATGTGTTTAATTCTTTCTATTATTGTTAAAGATTGAAATTTACACAACACTCTCCTTAGAATACTAGTGTCAGAAGTATTTCTATGCAACATGCTTCCTTTAAAGTATCCTCTATTATCAGCTCAAACATATATGCACTTTTATCACCTATTCATGCTACACCTTGAGGAAAAACCTCACAACATGAACCTCTTAGCCACATGTATGGAATTTCCTTTTGGCACACAAATAAAAATATTGTAGTGTCCTACATTATTTCTAAATTCTTAACTAGAGATAGGATACACACCTCCACCCTACTATTTTAGTTAGGAAAAAACTATTGAACATAGGTTATCATTGATGTCAAAGGAGTAATGTAAAAGGTGCTCACTAATGTCTAAGTAATGTTAGTTGAACAGTGAGAATTAAATGTAATTGTACTTCATATCAGTGCATTTTGAGTATAATTAAGAATATTGTAATATACTTACAATATCATTTATGTATCTCTTATGTTGATGGAAGTAATTCAAGTGTCTAATCTATAATGTTGGAGGAAATTTACTCAGGTTAGAGAGATTTCTCTAGAAACATGTTCATGATCAATACTCATTCTTGGATGAAAATTTTGGTTTGTATTTGGGAAGGAAAGTATGTCTACACTTGTTCTACCTTATTCCAAAATTTCTAGGATTTATGTTTAGAATGAAAAAAGGTTGAAGTAAAAGAAGGGTATATGTGTTAGTTAGTTAACCAGATGATGTTCTGGAATTGTGCCACAATAGCTTGAAGTGTGTAACCTCCTAATATAAAGTGGAATTTTTAAATAGGTCTAGGTCAAGGTTCTTGTGGTAGCACACAACAACATTTTTATTTGGTGGAAATATTTTTAATTTAGGACCTACCCGCTACACACTTTATTTAAATTTAAATTTAGGTCCATCATATGTCAACCTAGTTAATTGTAGACTCTTGTCTGACATAAAGTGTTGTTAATGTATTGAGATATATATAAGAATCATATTGTTAGATCTCGCTAGATGTGTATATATATGTGAATTCATGTAGAAGTGTAAACTTGTGTGAGCAGTTATAATTCAATGGGAGTGGCATTTCAATCATATACGCCAATATCAAAAGATAATAAGGTGTTTAGGAGAGTGTTTGAGACAAGCTCGGATCTTGTGTAAGTCATGTAATCATCATTAAAGATATGCAAGCTTTATATTTATAATATAGTAGGACTAGTGTCTTATCTATTAAGTTGGTGCTCAAATATTTGTATTGGGGATTAGTATCTCCAGTAGGTTGGTTCCCACAAATATAGTATGGAGTTGGTGTCTATGAGAGGTTGGTACCTACTTTATGGTTGTAGCATTAATTATTTTTGGGAGGTTGGATTTGGATAGTAGCTTCAAGTAGCTCTTCTCACTATGGTTTTTCCCATTTTGGGTTTTCACATATATTTGGTGTTCATTGTGTGAATGTATGCTCTTGTGTTGCTTGATTGATAGTATCTATTTTGATTCATGTTTTGAGATATATGTTGAATCAAATAGTTTTAAATAGATTTTATATACTGATTTACCCCCCTCTCATTATATTGTGTTCCCTTCAATTGGTATTAGATCCAAGCTCCTTTGAAGAAGCTTAATAGCTTGAGGTAGATTTAGGATAACACACTCAATGGATCAAGAAGGATTTTCTTCAAAAAAGGCACCACTATTTGATGGATCCAATTATACATTTTGGAAAGTAAGGATGGAAATATACTTGATGGCCCTAGGGTTTGAAATTTGGCAATTAGTTGTAGAAGGTTATATTATCCTTGAAAGTCCTCCAAGAGACCTGGTTGAAAAGAAGGCTTGTGAAAATAATGCTAAAGCAAGAAATGAAATTTTATGTGGTTTATCTAACTCTGATTTTATGAAGATCATGCATTATAGGACATCAAAGGAAGTTTGAATCTATGAAGCTGATGACAATTTCAAACAAGTAAAGCTTCAAACTCATCAAGGTTAGTTTGAAAGTCTGAAAATTAAGGAAGAAGAAAACACTACCATATTATTGCTCTGGGTTGATGAGGTTATCAATTATATCAGAGGTCTTGGTGAAGAACTAAAAGAAGGTATGATTGTGAAAAAGGTACTTAAATCCCTCTGCAAAAAAATTGATGCAAAAGTTTTTGTTATTGAAGAAGTTAAATATATGAATACTATAACTGAGGATGAGTTGCATTGAATTCTGACTTCTATAAAATGAGAATTAAAAATGACAATCTTGTAAGAAAAGAGGCTACATTCATGGTGTCTAAAAAGTAAAATGATTTAGACTCAAAAGATGGATTAGATCCAAAAGAAGATTTATTTTTTAGGAAGTTACAACTTGAGGTTTTGTAAAGTATAGAGGTGAGTTTCCCTTCAAATTTTTCAAGTATGGTGAAGTAGGACATTTCATGGTTAACTTTTTGTATAAGGAATTTAACAATTATGAAAAGATGTCATTTCAAAAAGGGAAAAAGATTGAGGAAAAAAAATCTTTATCAATGAGGAAGGCTATTCATCTGATGATGATGGCCAAGGAACCTCTAAGAATGAAGGAGAAAGAGCTCTATTTATGGCTATGGAAATCTCTAAAAAAGATACAAAAATAAAGTTTGAAATTGAATATGATGTAAAAGTAGTGAAAACTAAAGTCAATTTTCTCAAAATCTTGAGGAAGTAGAGAAGATGGTCATTGGTTTGAAGAATCAAAGAGGATTGAAGAATTAATGACTAGAAGGTTGCTATTAAGAGACAAGGAGTAATAAAAAATTGAAGAAAAAGTTGTATCTCTAAGGAAGGACCTTGAAAAGGTAAACCATCAACTAAAAATGAAGTTGAAAAAAAGAAAAGAGATCTTGGATTAAATAATAGAAAGATAGAGATCACCACATATCAAAATTGGTCTTGGTTTTATTGATGATGAGAAAAGTAAGGTGACTAAGCAGATTGTGAAGTTTTTTATTCAGATCTAGAAAATAATAACTCCAAAAGTTCGAAGTCTAAGAAAGTTGCAACAATCAACGAAAGCAAGTTGATGAATGATGATTTTATCCAAGTGCACAAGTAGAAAAGCAGATCGGAAAGATAAGATTCAAGAGGACAAGGATATAATACCAAGTTCTATAATTATTTTTCTGGTTACTATTTTAATTGTAATCATTTGTTCATAAGGTTGTGAATTGTAAAAAGGCTCATGCAAGAAGAAATGGTTTTGTTAGGAAAAATGTTTTTGCACCATTGTACAATTCAAATATCATTTATCACAAATCCAATAATTTTGGACATATTGCTAGAAATTGTAGAAGAAATTGTGTGAGTCCTCATGTACTAGATACAAAAGGAGATAAGTCAAAATGTCAAAACAATGAAGCAGATAAAGTTTGGAAGAAGAAACCAAAGGAGCAAAGAACAGATAAATCTATGGTGGCTCAAATTTCTCTACATACTCAAAATGAGAAGAACCTATGGATCATTGAAAGTGGATTCTCAACTCACATGATTGGGGACAAGATCAAGTTCATACACTTCAAGAAGTTTGATGGAGGATATATAACTCTTGGTAAAAATTCTATTGCTAAGATTATTGGTAAGGGTATTTGGAGTCTTGATGGTGGAAAGATATAAACTCATGATGTTATGTATGTATAAGGATTGAAGCACATCTCTTGAGTTTAAGTCAGATGTGTGATGAAGTTTACAAGCTTTCACTCAATCCTAAAGGTTGTGAAATTAGAAAGACTACTAGACATTTGGTTGTGGGAGGAAGTGGGTCTGATAGTGATGTATATCATCTCAATGAGGTAATTGGATATAATTTATTTATAATAAAAAGAGATGAAAGTTTGATATGACATAGAATATTAGGACACATCAATTTCAATGATTTTGTGAGGATCGGTTCAAAAGGAATAATAAGAGACTTTCCAAAAATCAAAAACCTTGAGTCTACTAGTTGCAAACCATGCCAAGAAGGAAAGCAAACCAGGACCATATTTACTACCAAGGAATATTATACATCAAAGCTATTAGATTTGATTCATGTTGGTCTATGCAAACCAATGAGAACAAAGAGAATTCAAGATAGCAAGTATTTTATGATGCTTATTGATGATTATTCTAGAATCTCTTGGATTACCTTTCTAAAGGATAAATAATAAGCTTTTGAGAAGTTTAAATCATTCAAGGATATGGTTGAGAATGCAACTGGAAGAACTATAAAATGTCTAAGATCAAACAGAGGTGGAGAATTCACTTATAACCAGTATGATGAATTTTGTGAACTGCATGGGATTCAAAGACAACTTTCTTCTCTTAGAACTCCTCAGCAAAATGGAGTTGTTGAGAGGAAGAATCGAACCATATAAGAGATGGCCAGAACTATGTTAAGTCAGGCAAAGTTCTAGATGTGTATTAGAGAGAAGCATTTCAAACCATAATATATATTTTGAATAGAGCTCAAATCATACCAAGGACTGCTAAAACACCATATGAACTATGGAAAGGAATATTAGCTTCATTCAAGCATCTTAGGATATTTGGAAGCAAGTGCTACATCAAAAGGGATGAAGAAAATCTGGGTAAGTTTTATTCTAGATCTAATGAAGGCATTTTTCTTGGTTATTCTATGGTAAGAAAGGCATATAGATGTTATGAAAAAGGATTGAAAAATATTGTGGAAAGTTTCAATGTAAGTATTAATGACAATATAGTCTACTGATGTTCTGGATGAGGAATATGATGAAGAACCAATTCAAAATAGTGATGAAGACTCAGAATTTGCTTCTGAGAATATAGTTACAAAGACTCTGGCAAGGTATGTTCAGAAGAATCATTCTGAAGATTAGATCATTGGAGGTAGAGACAATGGGGTTCAAACCTAGAGAAGAATTTAAAAATAAAATGAATAGAATATTTTGTATTATTATCAAAAATCTAACCAAATTCCTATGCGGAGGCAAGTAAAGAGAAAGGATGGTTCACTACTATGGAGGAATAATTAAATCAAATTAAGAAAATGAAACTTGGGAATTATTTCCAAGACCCAAAGATAAAAATTCCATTGGTACCAAATGGGTCTTTATAAATAAGCTAAATGAAGATGGAGAAGTGATCTAAAACAAGGCTAGACTTATATTTAAAGGTTATGCTCAAGTTGAAGGAATTCATTTTGAGGAGACATTTTCTCTGGGAGCAAGGTTGGAAGCAATAAAAAAAAAATTGGCCTTATCAACATTCAAAAATTTCAAGGTATATAAAATGGATGTGAAGTCTACACTTTTAAATGGATAGTTAGAAGAAGTCTACATTGAGAAACCAAAGAATTTTCAATGTTTAGAAAATCCAAATTTTGTGTGCAAACTAAAGAGAACTTTATGGAATCAAATAGGCTCCTTGAGCATGGTACTCCAAATTGGACAAATATTTGTAACAACGTTATTTACAAAGAGGCAACATAGATAGTAATTTATACATAAAAAAAAAAGGTGATCAATTGTTGATTGTTGTTGTCTATGTTGATGACATTATCTTTTGGTTGAAGTAGTGATGACATGTGGAAAGAGTTTCAAAATTCAATGCAAAATGAGTTTGAAATGGAAATTCTTGGTGAATTGTATTTTTTTCTTGGTTTATAGATTTCTCAATTAGACAAAGTGATGCAGGAGCATCCCTAGTTGTAAAGCAATCCTGTGTCAACCAAAAATAGTTCTTTTCTTGCATTACATTCAGTAGTTCATTCCATATTTTATTGCATCATTGTTTCTCAACTCACAAAAAAAGATATAACATCTACACATCAACATCTATCACATATCCAGATTTCACATCATTTGCAGTTGCCTACCGAAAGTTATCACTCTCAAAATTTCACTATGTTTACAAGTCAGAGCATTTGGAGACAACTTGGTCCATTTTCTTAGTGCGGACCTATTCTAGATCATGCAAAGCCTAATGGGACATCATACGCGCATCTTGGGTTCATTGCAACCTACCCTAGAGATTTGTAAGTTGTTTCTTTTCACATGGAGTATTCTTTCCATATTTTGAGGTCGACTTTCATGTGTTCATTCATCAAGCTTATGAACCCTTGTGGCCAATGCAGAACTTTGTTGGAGCTTGAGGAGTATATGTATAATCATTTGTAATTATCATTTAGGATAGATTCATATTATTTATCAGTTAGTTATTCATGAGTAGATAGATTCATTATATTTTGCATCAACCCTTCGGGTCATGTAATAAGGCCTTTGGCCAATTGTAATGTTGAATTCCCTTGCAGTAGACCTATGAGTCCTAGATATTCACCCTTGAGGCATATGTTGCATGTAAGATTTCCAATTCAATAAAGTATCATATTTTTATATCAATTACACTTTCCTTTAAACTTCTTCGTTTCAAACATTAACATCAATACATGATTATATGTATGGTGGGCGGTAGAATTACATATTTTTCATATATTCTCATGCCCATGGAATATATTCATGCTACTCTCCCATCACAACACTATCACAAGAATAGAGAATTCAGATGCTCTAAAACCATATTCAAATGGTAAAACTAACAAACAAATTAAACTATTGTCACAACAAATAATAAAAACATACAAGATTATTTAATTGAATTTAGATTTTTCTTTTTTTTATTATATTTCAACATGACTTTTTAAGATTTTTTTTCTTAATTTTTCTATGAAAAACAATTTTCATCAATTAACTACAAACTAACCACTATCAACAATTTAACTTATTTATTTATAAACTATTATTACCGTAGTATTATTCCAACAAAAAATTCAGAAAGAGTGGCTATAGGAAAACAAATGTACCAGAGCTTGTAAATACAATTTCATGGTGAAGAGAGCAACTTCCATGGTAGTTATGATAGAAATTGAAAGTTTTATTAAGTCTCATCCTCGCACTTTCTAAGAAAAATCACATCATAGCTCATTGATGAACTAATGAGAATAAAAGGAAATTGCAATGCTTTCTAGAATAACACCATGGAAATGAATGAGGTTTTAGAGCACGGATTAAGACAACTTTTTCCAATAAAGAGGCACTCTTGGTCTCAACAATGTTTTGGAAACATTGCACAATATTCAAGCCCATTTTACTCATCAATAAGGGTAGTTTTTCCTTTTATTTATGTTAGTTTCATTATTTGAGGACTATTTATTTTAATTTCATTATTTGACCACCCTCGTGTGGATGCATAAAATATAGTTTAGTTTATCCTTTAGAGCCAAAATTTTGAAATAAGGATAGCTCGTAAATTTTGAGCTTAGGGACCAATTTAAGTTCTATCCAACCCACCTTTTAATTTTAGTGTTAGGTACCCATGTGTTTTCAAAATTTGTTAAAGTTGGAACATTTGGATGTAAAAAGAAAGAAAAAAATCAATGTGGGGAATCTTATTTGAAGTTGTAATCTATCAATTGTAAATTAATTTTAAGGATTGATGCTTATTTTTTTCCATTTTTTATCAACCTTGATGGTGATGTATTTCTATTTTATGTTTTTTTTTAATTTGGATAACTTGGTGATGTATTTCTATTTTATGTTTTTTTAATTTGGATAACTTGATGAAATCTTGAAAGTTCTTAACATTAGAATTGTGTATTAAATTTTTGTATGGAATATTATTTTTTTATACATCTAACTTGAATACCTTTGTTTCAAATTCCTTAGAATATTGCATTTATAATGTCCATTGTTGTTTGAATATTGGTCATTGCATTGTAGGTTATTTTAGATTTCACCATATCTTTTAGAATTAAGGCTAAAATTGAATATGTCATTCTCTATTTAATTTTATGTTATCATCTCCATAATCCTAACATATTTTTATATTTTATTATAATTATGGATAGATTATGGATAGCTTTAAATAAGTTATGGATAGATTGATATTAATTTTATATTGGGAGAGTGGTAGTTTTTATAAGATTTATTTTTAAAATTTAAGAGATTCATTAGCTGGTTTAGCATATCTAACACTTGATAGAAAGTGTTTTTTTAGCTTGGTAATCACAGGCACATACCTCTTACTAAACAAATCACGTAAACCATCCAACTATTCCACATCACCAAGACCTACAAACAAAGGGACCTTTGAGTCGATTTATTATCACAATTGATTATATTTTTAGGAGAATTATAATGTTCTTCATTCTACTTGAGTTGGTTGTGTCAAAAAACCCATCAAAACTACTCAATATGTAACAATAATAATACATACAATCCCATAAAACTTAAATTTTAGTAAATGAGAAGATGAGCATAATAATATTGATTTAGATATAACATTATTCATCCATCTTTTTCATCACAAGATAAAATTAAGGTTATTCACAATCATAAAATTTATTTCAAATTAATATTGGATTTTAATACGTCATAAAATTTACATATTAAAAAGATAGATCCATCCAAAAAATGGATGAATTATATTCCAATTCAAGGATAAGGTACATGCACAATTACCATTTTTCATTCCATATCAAAGGTCACTAAAAACCATTAATTATAAATTTCTAAAATATAGTAAATTATAATAATTCAAGATACAACAATTAAGGATGAATGACATCTTTACATACTCTATAAGACATGTATCCATGATACCATTTTATATATTAATGTGATCAACACAACCCAACCATATAGGACCTTGTGAACACCCATCTATAAAACGATATGACTACATGATTGTAAACATAAACATGGAACACAAGTTGAATTTAATAAAATGCAAGGTTACTAAGTAGAAGAATGATAAAACTGTAATTTAACAAAAATTGATATAAAATTATGAAATATAAATTACAAAAGAAGAAATTTTAGTACTAACAAATTTTACCCATGGAAGGACAAAGTCTTGGCCAATGAACGATAGCTTGCTAAAGGGATTTGTGTGCCATTTTTTGTTGTCCCTATCAAATAAAAAGATAAAAACCTAAAATATGTAATACTTGGCTCTTCAAATATGAACATCTGCACACATAAAGGATGAGGAAAATGGTTGGAGTTGTTTTGAAGCTTGCCTCAGTCAAACCCCTATTTTGATGTTTCTACCTCCATAGATAGCCAAATAGATAGAGATAGACAAAATGTGTGATAGAAACAAATCCCACTATGGAGGAGAGCCTCTATCATGAATGTAATAGACAATAAAAGAAAACGATTATCAATTGGCAATACAAAGTAGACAAGAGAGTATTACCAATAGTTTGTGGCTCCCTCTTGGTTTGAAAGATGAGACGCACTTGCTTGTAAGAGAAACTTGTTTGTTGATGAGATGATAATATGACAAAGATTTGTTGCAGAGAGCAAGAGATAAAAGATGTAGAAGAGAATAGAGTAGGAGAGAAAGATCAAATGAGAGAGTGAGAATGAATGAGAGAAAGAGTGAAAAGAGGAGTTTTATGAGGTTGCATGGGCAAGAAGATTGGTTAAACTCGTGTTTTTATTGTAATGACACATTTCATATGAAAAATGATGTAAGATTCCCTCATTTCAAAGTCAAAAATTTTGGGGGTGCTAGCACATCACGTGAACATCTACACATTGTGCAAGTGTCCTACTCAAGATTTTGCAAGAAATGAGGTGTACAAACTGCTAACACTTCATCTTTGTCCCCTCTTAAATTGGAATCATGAAATTTTGACTCATAGGTTTTTGTCATTAATGCGGTGAGGTGCCATAAATGCAATAGGCCAAATGCACAAGTGTGAAATTTCCACAAGGTGTAAGTTTATGACACTACATGTTGCCCCCACTTTAGTGAGCTAATTTTTTGAAGAAAATTCAGCTACACTAAAGTAGAAAAGAAGACATAAAAGTGAGATCAAAAATTTGAAAATTTTATAGATTTGCATGAAAAAGGATATTGTAGAGGTCGTAGAGGTCGACCAGGTAGATAATAACAATGCCTCATTCATTTGATCTCAATGGGAAACTACGACGCCTAACGTGAATTTTTGTTTTGCAAAACTCAAAATCAGGCTAGTTTCAAAATCGAAAGAAGCTACTATGATGAGAAATTTTTTCTAAGAAAAAATTGCTGATTCAAAATAAAATATGATGAAGAGGTGAATATATACCCCCTCCTATTTTTACCCCCGGCTAGGTGGGGTGAAAATAGGAAGGATGGAAGAAACATTTTTTTCATGAAAAATGGGACAAAATGACCTATACATTCCTTGAGTGGGCTAATTGAAGGACCATTTTTCCTATTCACAACAAGGATTTTTTTTAATTTTGTGAGAGAGAATTCAGAAAAATGTCTCATAGACAAAATTACGTAGCCCCAAGGATTGAGTAGCTTCGTGCAACAAAAGCAAGGGGCACTAAGCTAGATGAGGTATAGACAATTTTGACCCATCTTGTCATTTGAGTGAATATTTTTAGCTTTTACCCTCCTCAAGAAGCGTAGGAATCTAGCCAGTGTGATGGTGTTCAATTGACGCATTGTGACATAAAGACTATGAGAAACTAGAAGAAAAAAGTGTGACAGTGAGAAAGAATTTTAGAAATTGAACCAACAGTTGTAGATGTAGTTTGAAAAGAGTATTGAAACCCTAGATCAGATTTTGGGAAGTCAAAGAGATTCCCATGTCAAAATCAGAATAGGTCTTGATAATTAGAAGAAGATGCTGATAAAATAGTCTATGAAGATTGTTAAATCAAGTATGAAACTAACAGGCTCCAGAAGTTCAAAGTTTAAAAGATTCATGGCAAGTGATGAAATCATAACACACAATGATGGATTTATTCAATAAAGAACAAAAGAAGAAGATCCAAAAGATAGGGATACAATATCAGGTTCAATTATCCTTTCTCTGATTATTGTTTCAATCTTAATAATTGGTCATAAGGTTGTGGACTATAGAAAATCTTTGGTAAGAAGAAATAACTTTGTTAGAAACAATGCATTTGCACCTCTATATAATTTTAATATCATTTTCTACAAGTGCAACAACTTTGGACACATTACAAGGAACTGCAAAAGAAATTTTGTAAGTCCTTCTCTATCAGAAATGGAATAAATGGATAAGAAAATAGAAATCGTGAATCAAATAAATTCTAGAAGAAGGTTCTTCAAGAAAAAAAGTCAAAAAATTCAATGATTGTTCAAACTACATTGCATGCTTAGAAGGAGAAGATATTGTGGATCATAGACAATGGTTGCTCAAGCCACATGACTAGAGATAAAATTAATTTCATGAATTTTGAGAAATTTGAAGGTGGTTCTATGACCCTTGGAAATAATTCAATTGCAAAAATTTCTATTAAGGGTACTTTAAGTCTTGATGGTAGTAGAACAAAGACACATGATGTTTTTTATGTTGAAGTTTTAAAGCATAATGTGTTAAGTTTCAGTCAGATGTGTGATAAAGGCTATAAGCTATCTTTTAGTGATGAAGGTTGTGAAATTAGGGAATCAACCATTGATAAACTAATTATAGAAGGAAGCATAATAGACAGTGATATATATCATCTAAGTGAGTTGAATAGATAGAGTTGTCTCACTATACAGAGAGAATAAAGTTGGATTTGGTATGAAAGGCTAGGACATATGAAATTTGATGATATTGTAAATATTAGCTCAAGAGAACTGGTCTAGGACATGAAAAAGATTAAGAAGCCTCAATCAACCAGTTGTAATCCATGTCATTAAGGGAAGAAAACAAGAAGAAAATTTATTGCTAAGGAGTATTCCACATCAAAACCATTAGATATGCTTCATCCAAATCTTTGTGGACCTATGAAGATGAAAATTCTATAAGGTGGCAATTATTTCATGATGTTCATTGATGATTACACTAAGATGACTTGGATTACATTTATGAAAAAGAAATAAAAATCATTTGAGAAGTTTAAGGGATTCAAAGAATTAGTAGAGAATAAAACTAGGACAATCAAGGTCTTGAGACTGGATAGTGGTGGAGAATTCACTTCTGAGAAGTATGTTAGATTTTGTGAAGAGCATGGGATCTAGAGGTAGTTTTTAGCCCCTAGAAATCCACAACAAAATGGAGTTGTAGAAAGGAAGAATTGGACTGTACAAGAGATGGCAAGAACTATGTTATGTCAAGGAAATTTACCAAATATGTACTAGAGAGAAGCTACATAGACTATGTGTACATTTTGAACAGAGTTCAGATTGGAAGAAAGACTAATAAGATACCATATGAGCTATGGAGAGGAAGACTAGCATTATTTAGACATCTCAGAATATTTGGAAGCAAGTGCTACATCAAAAGAGATGAAGAAAATTTGGGTAAGTTTGATTCTAGATTTGATGAAGGCATTTTTCTTGGTTATTATTTAAGAAGTAAAGCTTATAGATATTATAATAAAATATTGAAGAGGATAGTAGAAAGTGAAAATGTGAGAGTTGATGAAACTATTCAGTCTATTGGTATTTTGAAAGTAGAAGATGATGAAGAAAAAATTCACAATATTATTGAAGATTCAAAAGGGGTTGTTACAAAAACACCAACAAATTATGTTCAAAAAAATCATTTTGTAGACCAAATTATAGGAGCCAAAGATAGTCAGGTTTAGACCTAAAAGAGACTTGAGAGAGCAAATGAGAATGTACACTTTGCATTACTGTCAAAGATAGAGCATGTCATATAATGAAGCAAGCAAAGAGAAGGACTAGTAGAACCTATGGAGGAAGAAATGAATCAAATCATGAAGAATAAAACTTGGGAACTTCTCCCAAGACCTAAAGGCAAGAATGTGATTGGAACCAAGTGGGTTTTTAGAAACAAGCTAAATGAAGAAGGCGAAGTGATCAAGAACAAACCAAGACTTGTGTGTGAAGGGTATGCTTAGGTTGATGGCATATATTTTGAAGATAATTTTTCTCTAGTAGCAAGATTGGAGGCAATCAAGATTCTTTTAGCTCTTTCAACATTCAAGAAGTTTAATATATACCGAATAGATGTGAAGTTAGCATTCTTGAATGGACAACTAGAAGAAGAGGTCTACATTGAACAACCGAAAGGATTTGAATGTTCTAAAAATATGGATTATGTTTTCAGATTGAAGAAGGATTTGTATGGACTCAAACAAGATCCCAGATCTTGGTATTCAAGGCTAGATACATACTTGCCACAGTAAGGATTTTGAAGAGTAAGTGCAGATAGTAATCTATACATCAAAAAAGGAGATCAATTGTTGATAGTTGTGGTCTATGTAAATGAAATCATTTTTAGTGGTAGAAGTGATGACATGTGCAAGGAGTTTCAGGAGGAAATGAAGAATGAGTTTGAAATGTTTATTCTAGGAGAATTATCCTTCTTTCTTGGGTTGCAAATTGTATTATCAAATAAAGGAATTTTTATTTCACAACACAATTACATTAAGGAGATGCTAAGTGAGTTCAAGGTGGAAGATTAAAAATTGGTTGGAACACCTATGGTTACAAGATGCAAGTTAAGTAAAGATGATGAATCTGCT
Organism: Sequoiadendron giganteum; assembly: GCA_007115665.2. Taxonomy (NCBI): domain Eukaryota; kingdom Viridiplantae; phylum Streptophyta; class Pinopsida; order Cupressales; family Cupressaceae; genus Sequoiadendron; species Sequoiadendron giganteum. The sequence continues at coordinate 837,782,061 of CM021102.1, forward strand.
ATGATAGATTAGACCTTGTACAAATCCATGCTTGGCGGTTTACTATAAGTTACAACATCTAGACCGAATATAATGCAGGTAGTTGAAATGGTTTCCAGATTTCAAGTAGAACCTAAAGAAACACATGTTAAAGAAATGAAGAGGATATTAAAGTAATTGAAGGCTACTGAGGATTTTGGACTTTCTAATCCATAGAGTGAAAATTTCACTTTAACTACATACACAAATGTAGATTAGGTAGGATGCATTGATGACCAAAAGAGCACAAGTGGAGGAGAATTCTTTCTTGGTGATAGTTTGGTGTCCTAGTTGAGAAAGATACATGAATCAATATCTTTATCTACAATAGAAGAAAAATTTATTGTTTCAACATCATGATGCACTCAAGTTCTTTGGATGAAGCAGAATTTGAAGGAAGTGGAGATTGAGTTTAATGAATCTATCTCTATTCTTTGTGATAACACAAGTTCCATAAACATATCAAAGAATCTAGTAATGCATTCAAGGACAAAACACATTGCAATCAAGTATCATTTTTTAAGGGAGAAGGTTCCAGAGAAGGAGGTAAAATTGGAATATGCTAAACCAAAGGAGCAAGTAGCAAATACATTCATGAAGCCACTTCCTAAGGAAACATTTGAGTTTCTCTAGCAGAATTTGGGAAATTTTTGCTCCCTCCTCTTGAATCAAGAGGAATCACAGGTTGAGGGGGAGCTTGTTCTCCCTACCATAAGAAGGCTTGGTGGTTTTGTAGAGTATTATCAAAGCTAGTGAAGCATGGACTTAGGGGGAGTCTATCTAGGAAGCAAGCTTCTAGATTGTGCAAGGTATCAAAAATGAAGAAAGAAGGAGGAAGAAGTGTTGTTATAATCAGAGTGTTTTAGAGTTGTGCAGCTTGAAGAATATGTAAGTAGAGTTTGGTATCAGTAGGAGTATAGAGAAATGGGGGTGAGATTTTTGACCCTTTTCCATTGATGTCAAAGGGGGAGAGAGTAAACCCAAAATGTTGAATTTATTAGAAATAATATTGAACTCAAAATACTACATCTACCAAAGGGGAAGAGAGTGAACTCAAAATGATACAGAGAAGAAATCATTCAAAAGGGGAGAGACTGGACTTAAAAATTTATAGAGAATAAATCATTCAAAGGGGGAGTAAACATCTTTACGTGTTTTTGACTGGTTTGGTGGCTCAATAGTTCTTTTTAGTAGTTATTTTTGGTGGCCCAACATTTTGTTGTTTTCCATCAATGACAAAGGGGGAGATTGTTGAACATAGGTTGTCATTTATGTCAAAGTGTCTCTAGGCTGTCAAAAATGTCTTTGACCCTTTTCCATTGATGTCAAAGGGGGAGAGAGTAAACTCAAAATATTGAATTTATTAGAAATAATATTAAACTCAAAATGCTACATCTACCAAAGGGGAGGAGAGTGAACTCAAAATGATACAGAGAAGAAATCATTCAAAAGGGGAGAGACTAGACTTAAAATGTTATAGAGAAGAAATCATTCAAAGGGGGAGTAAACATCTTTACGTGTTTTTGACTGGTTTGGTGGCTCAACAATTCTTTTTAGTAGTTCTTTTTGGTGGCCGAACATTTTGTTGTTTTCCATCAGTGACAAAGGCGGAGATTGTTGAACATAGGTTGTCATTGATGTCAAAGTGTGTCTAGGCTATCAGAAATGTCTTTAATGTCAAGGTTGTCAAGAATGAAAAATGATATTAAGAGTACTATAATTATCATTATATTCCCTTGTAATATATGCATGTTGTGTTTCTGAAGGTGTTAATCATGAAGAAGTTGTCTCATGAATCGTATCACTAAATCAAGTTTTATTGACATGACTACCTTTTTGGGAATTGGTGTGTATTGTATTCTTATAATACCATGCAGAGTATGTATTCAATATGATGATTGTGGTCTGGAAGTGATGCAGGAGCTCTGGGTGCACGAGCAATCTTGCACACCAAAAAAATATTAATTTTTTTCTTTTCTTTGTTTTTTTTTGGCTTGTTTGTTGTGTCCTACAGGAAAGAAATTATTTTTATTTAAATTTCCTCAATTTTGAAGTTATCTAGTTGAATTTGAATTATAGTTTCTGGAATATGGGAATTGATGGTCTTGGGAGTTACAAAAATCCCACGCCCAAGAATGAGGGAGTTATTCTTGGGTAGTGTAACTCCTCAAAATATTTAAAAATTAGCATTGAATTGATGATGGAGAGATACAAGTGCCTAGAAATCAGAAGTAGCGGAATGGGATTGTGTAGGGAGAAAAATAGAAATTTGAATTGAAATATTGTAAGAGAATTGGAGGGAGGGAATTTTCCCAATGCCCAAGAAGGCAAATAGTTATTGTTGCTTCATGGAGGTGAGGAAGAAGGCCATGCCCAGTAGAGGAGTGGATTCCAAAAAATGGGAAATGGGAAAAATGTACAAGATTTTGGAAGAGACTTGTGAAGTGAAGTGAAGAAAGTGGCTGCCTAAGATTGAAGAAGGATTTGAGACTGATTTTTCTATTGTTGTAGTGGATTGGAGGTGTCTTGTTGTTTATATTTGGTTGTTGAAAGTATCAAACTTGCCTATAGATGGTTCTCATTTAATGTTTTCGCTTACAAACTATTGTTGCAAATTCTTCTTGAATTAAATCAATGAAATTGAAATGTTATCTCCAATTTTTTATGTCATTTCATGTATTAGAAGACTTGGATTGAGCTCCTAATGGTTTCCAATAGTTTTTGTGAGTTTGGTGTTCCTTGTTGAATGTGTGAAACTATGGGTTTTCTAGGTTTTCGACTATGAATTTAGAGGGGTATTGTTGGGAGAAAAATTATGATTTACTTATCTTCTTGTAGATGAATGTGGGGGATTTCATTTTCCAATTTTTTAGTTGAAAATGCATTTTTTTTATTGTTCAAAATAATTTTCAAAAAGAGGTCCGCCATGAGTTTTGATTGTAGTTTCAGAGTTGTTTGAATTTTAATTAATAGGACTTATATATCTATCTCTTATTTTTGGTCTCTTGAGGTAGTTGTCTTACATGAAATGGTATCTATAGACATCCAAATTTGACCACTCCCATATGGTCAAATTTGCATCCTTTATTCATCTATTTCATCATTATAAATTAAATGACTTATTTAATTAATATTTCCCCTTCCTCTAAGGTTTCTAAAGTATTTAATTTAACAATTAAATACTTTATCTTTTATCATTTCTTCTCTAAATTAAATAAATATATCAATTTATTTAATTTAGTCATTTACTTTTTTGAGTTTAAATTATTTTCAAATTCCATCTTTTCTCTCTCCTTTTCACATCCTCCATAATATTCTTCTAATTGGGATTAGTTTAATTAATCCATGATTAGGATGTGCACATCCTTAATCAAGATTAATGTCACATCCTCTATATTTGGCCACTTATTTTTAATCCTTCATTAATCTTCCTAATCACATGTTTGCACAACCTTAATCTAATCACCTGTCCTTTCTGGTATTTCCTCCAAGTCAACCTTTCATAAGTGTTTTCTTTATTAAGTATTGACCTCTTCCCCATGTGAATTTAAAATTCACATTTATTCATTCACTGAATTTCTCTTCCCCATGTAGGTTGTTGGAAAATTCTAAATTCCTTCATAAGTCACATTAGTCACATGGGACAAGGACCTCCTTTATGAGGAACTTGTCTTATCCCCAAGGTACTCCCCAATCATGTGAATTTAAATTTCGCATTTATTCCCCCAAAAACTTCTCATCCTCATGATGATAAGAGAGGACTTTCTAAAATTCCTCACTTTTCACCATCATCCTCATATGGGGACAAGAACTTCCTTTTTGAGGAAATATTTCCCTAATCCCAAAGTACTTGCAAATACCTCCACCTCACATGTCCTCTTTCCACAACACCTATCCTTTTGACACCTCATCTTCCACATGGAAAGATGTGAGGGCTTTTGAGTCCTCAACTCACCACATCCCTCCATCTTGCCCATGTTGGTTAAATCCTAGCCATTGAATTCTCTAGAGACTCTTCCCTTAAAATGGAAAATTTTGTCTCATTTTTAGATATCACATCCATTCAAGCATTATAATCCCAAGCACACAATATTTCAAGGACTTGCATACTTGCATTCAACCTCCATTTTTTCATTCATCAAGCTTCCATTTGCATTCATCTACCAAAATACCCACATCTTTCATTGCATTCCTCTTGCAATCTAGATCATTTTACATATCATTTTCGTCATATTTTCCATCAAGGAGCACACATTCAAGCTACATCAAAGGGCCAACCAAAAATATCAACTTGGATAAGGTATATTTATTGTTTCATCTTTCTTTTATTCAAGTTCAACTTAGGCTAATCGTGAGGTGGTGTTGTGTTATTTTTTCTTGCATCTCTTTGTTGTTTGCATCTTTTAGGATAGAAAATAATGTTGCACACATTTTTGGCACGCCTAATGGGACCCACAAATGGGTATGGTTCTTTCATGTTTGGTTTTGTTAGACATTTTGTAGGTTCAGGTTACACAGAGGTGACTCTACAACTAATAGGGGTGACCCTTTCCTGAAGACAGGCGACCCTACCCTGAAGATAGGCAACCTTGCTTTGAAGACAGGCGACCATGCCCTAAACAAAGGTGATTTTGCCCTTGCAGAATCACCCATTTGTGAAACAAGAGAAAATATTTTCCCTATTTCCTAAATAGGGGCAACCTTTCCCTCAACATGGGTGACTCTTCCCTCAAGACAGGTGACCTTGCCCTCAATAGAGGTGATTATGCCCCAGATAGAGGCGACTAAGGTAAAAATAGGTACTTGAAGTTCATTTCCAAGGTTCATTTGTTGCTATTTTTCTTAGTATTGAACCTCTAACCTATTTTTTTGGTGAATGTGCCTATTTTTACTAACATTTGTGCAGTTTTTTTACCCTTGTCGAAGATTGAAGGTTAAAACCTCTAACATAATTTTTGCAGGATGAGCGGGAAAAGAAAATTAGTTAGCTTGTTTTTTTATTGTTTTCATACTAGTTAGGCACATAGATCTAATTAGGGGGAGTCAAAATAATTTTTTGTCATGTTGGTCAAGTGGGATATTGACGTATCCAATCCCCTTGTGTCGTTTGGCAATCCTCGGTGAAGAGAAATTGTAATCCACTTAGTCCTTTGTGTTACCTAGGAGGCACTAGATCATTCAGACTTTCCCCTTGCACTTTGTGTGAGCCTAGGGACAAGCCAAAAAAATTTAGTGTCTTCTTTTAGCGGGACCTACTTGGGGATTTCATCACCCTAAGGGACGATCCAAACCATGTGTTACTGGTGGGGTATATAAAGGGGGGATAGCCAGATTTGTACCACAATCCATTCATGTGATGTCTATTGAAGCATCAAAGCTAGGGTGATACCTAGATAAGATGTGAAGAGTTGGTCCAAGTTTCCAGTACCTTGCTAGAGTTTTTGACTCACGTCTGTAGATGCGTTGTTGTTCATGGTTGTGTCTCATGTACTGTGTGTATATCAAGGACTACCTAGTTTCCTCATTTAGCCTAGTTAGAGGATCATGTTTTCCATTCCCTTTATACTAGTCTTAGGATTATGTTGTTTGAACTATCTTTTTTGTGCAAAACCAGTGTGTGCCTATTTAGTCAAGTCATCCTTTACCTTCTGCTTGTTGTTTGCTGTGTTTTTTGTCCTTTTCCATAGCCGGTTTTATCCAAGTTAAGTCTAGGTCAACTGACAAGGGTGACCTTGCCCTCAAAAGGGGCGACCTTTCCATTAACAAGGGTGATTTTTCCCCTAATAGGGGTGACCCTGCCTTCTGTCTAAGTCATTTCCCGGTCTGCTCTTGTCAAAATTGCCCATCCTTTATGGAATAGGTGACCTCGCCCTCCATAGGGGTGATTTTTCCCATAAGAAAGGTGACCCTGACGTCTAGAGGGTTGATTTTGCCTCTGAGTTGGGCAATCATGCCTCATAGTTGGGTGATTTTGCACTCTGAACAGTCAATCCCGCCTTCGGTTTAGTCAATCTATTAGTCTGTTCACCCATTTCAAATGTTTATTTCACCGTTCTGATAGTTCATCTCCTTGTTTCGAGCATCTGTTTCCCCATTGTAATAGTTCGTTTCCCTATTTTGATAGTCCTTTTTCCCATTTCTATAGTTTGTTTCCTCATTCTGGTAGTCTGTTTTCCCATTTTGGTAGTTCGTTTGTCCATTCCAGTTGTTTGTTTACCCATTTCAATAGTCCATTTTTCTCGTCCTAATAGTTTGTATGCCTGTTTAGTGGGTTTGTTTATCGACGTCATTTGATTGTTTCTCAGATTTAGACAATTCTGAAAACTATTTAGGCAATTATGTCACCTAGTTGGGAAACCTTGACTCTAAGTTGGGTGACCTTGACCCTAAGTTGGGTGACCTTGCCCTTGACTTGGGTGACCTTGCCCTTTACTTGGGCGACCTTTCCCTTAACTTGGGCAACCCTGCACTTGACTTGGGTGACCTTGACCCTAAGTTGGGTGACCTTTCCCTTGACTTGGGCAACCTTGCTCTTTACTTGGGTGACCTTACCCTTAACTCGGGTGACCCTAGACTTGACTTGGTTGACCTTGACCCTAAGTTGGGTGACCTTTCCCTTAACTTCGACGACCTTGCATTTGACTTGGGTGACCCCGCACTTGACTTGGGTGACCTTGACCCTAAGTTGGGCAACCTTTCCCTTGACTTGGGTGACCTTTCCCTTGATTTGGGTGACCTTGAATTTAACTTGGGTGACCCTGCACTTGACTTGGGCGACCTTGACCCCAAGTTGGGCGACCTTGACCCTAAGTTGGGCAACCTTCACCCTGCATTGGGTGACCTTGACTCCAAATTGGGCAACCTTGACCCTAAGTTGGGCGACCTTGCCCCAAAGTTGGGCAACCTTGCTCCTAGGGGGTGAATTTGTTTCTCTATTTTAGGTGAATCTGCTTCTCTGTTTGGGCAAGTTTTCTTCACACAGATGCGAATCTACTTCCCATACAAAATATAGAGGGTCAATCCTTCATGCCACAATTAGCCTACATCTTCCTCAGTCCAAAACCATAATCCAATCATATCTCTTCTTCCTATTCATCCGCAAACCATCCCATTTTTAAAAAAAACTAGGAACTTATTTACCCCAACTTGTTGGGGTCATAAATTTCTACTCGATGCTCAGAATTCAAAACCGTTTACACCAATGGAAAGGTCTCTAAGAGTACTAATTCAATCCCTAAAATAGTGCACCTCCAACAATCCAATTTTAGGGACTAACGCAAGTTTCAACCCCAAATTTCGCTCTGAAGACCTCCTAAAACGTGATTTACTATGACATGGAAAAAACAAAAAAAAAATGAAAATTTTAAGTTTTCATTTTTTCTCAATCCTATCACCCCTAGACATTTTGGGCCATAATCTAAGTTTTAATCCAATCATCCTAATCTAAGCTTCAATCCAATCTGAATCTGATCTTTAATCCAATCCCCATTCGAGCTTAACCTGAATCCCAACTTGAGCTTTAGTCCACCTATATCTTCTTCCATTTTCTTCCAGTCCATCCTATTTATCTCTCCATCATCTATTCTTTCCTTTTAATCATCTATTCCCATATTTTTCATCTGTATCCATTCCATTTAATATCAAGAATCCTTATCCTCCTCTCACACAACCAATAATAGTAGTCAAGGGGAATCCCAACTACGTTGATGACGATAACAAAAGTCTTGTTGATCAAGATGAGTATAATGTAGATCCCCTTGATATTATCATTGCTAGCAAGATTTTTCCAATTGCCTTGCAAAATAATACCACTTCTCCAAACTATCCCCTCATGCCTTCATCTACATTTAATAATAGTCCTTATGCTACCCTTGACAAGGGATATCCAACACCCTCACCATCCATATATCCATCATATCCTCCCTCTACATCTCTCTCCTATCCAACATCCACATCCTCCTATAGTAGTCCACCACCCCCATACTCATATCTATAACAGTACATTAAAATAGATGTATCTTTCAAATGATGATGATGGATAATCTGTAACTAGAATAACAATGTTAATCCTAATCTAAAATAATAATCTAAAATCAAACAACAAAGAATGATAAAATAAACTAAACAAACTAAACAATTTAATGGAAATCTCTCACTGAATATGCGTTCACCCCTTTGAATTATCTTGATTGTTCTTCTCCATTTTTCCTTTTCAATATTTTTTCCCTCATATTTATGTGTTTGAATGCAAGTATAACTTCGTCGAGTGTCTAAGAAAAATATCGAAGATAAGTCTCTTCTCAAAAGTGTATGATTCCAAGAGGAGGAATAATGATAATGACAAGCCATTTTATAGATTTTGGGTTTTTGAACGATCAGCTCAGATTGAAAGAGAGATCGATGGATGAGATTGATAAATTCCATGCGATGTGAGTTATGTCTCAGATAGAACGTGAGTTAGAACATGAGTCAGAAAAGACTGTGGGATAAAGACTAATTTAGAACGTGAGTTAGAACACGAGTTCAATATTTTAATATTCAGTTAAGAGTCTTCAAAAATAGAAAGAACAAGATTTTGAATGTCAAAGACAAAGTTAGAAGTTGAAGAATCATGCATTCGAATGCAGACATGAGTTAATTAATTAAATAAAGATATTTAATTAATAGACACACCATGCATATGAGTTGGAACTAGTTAACCGACTAGTTGTGACAGAGAGTCTTCTCACAGAGATAACCAAGTGTTGAATCCAGAGATAACTGAAGAACTAAAAATAGATCTTGAGTCAGAAGGTGAGTGAATGATTAGTCAACTGATTGATAGAAGAATGTGACATAAATAAATAAATAAATGAATTAAATGTTAATTTAATTCAACATTTGAAAATGAAAGATTTAATTAAATAAATAAAGATAATTTATTTAATTTAAATATTATAAAAGATAAAGTGAGTAATTAAATAATAAATATTTAATTATAGATAAAGGGGGTTAAATGAATAATTAAATAATAAATATTTAATTGTAGTTGAAATATGACAAAGGGGTTAATTAAATAATAAATTATTTAATTAAGAAGGAAGAATTAATTAGTTAGCGACATAATTAAATAATTATGATTTATTTAATTAATCAAGGTTGAATAAAGGTTATTTATAACTTAATGAATTAATTAAAAGGGGTATTTAATTAATAGAGGAAATATGTGTTAGAAAGGGTAATTAAATAATAAACATTATTTAATCATGACCACGGACAATATAAAATTATGTTGAAAGTGGTGTTCGCAGGCCTAGACCAATTTTCGATATCTACAATATCCTTATCATCATCAACCATCACAATATCTCTACCTCAATCCCACATCCCAATCTTCCCATCCTAATCCAACACTTACACCTTCCTATCATAATCCATCATCCCAATATTCCTCTCATCCTAATCCACCATCTCAATTTTCTTATCCTACTTCTCCACCCATACCCTCCTACCCAAATACATCACCCATGTTCTCTTATCCTATTCTACCATCTCAATCTTCCCATCCTAATCCAACATCCACATCTTCCTATGCAAATCCACCACCCACATCCTCTTATCCTAATCCATAATCTCAATCTTCCCATTCTAATTCAATTGCCACACCCTCCTATCTTAATACACCATCCCAATATTTCTACTATAATCCACCATCCAATCTTCCTAACCTAATCTAACATCCACATCCTCCTATCTTAGGTCATTATCCACATCCTCTTGTATCACTCCCCCCTCCATTCCATTATATTTTAATCCTCCTACCAGTTCACCCTACCTTAATGCTCCATCTAATTATGATCCACCCACCAAGCTTAATCCTCAACCTACTCCTAGTCCTCCATCCAATTCCATCCACTTATCTAATCCTAATCCACCAATCCCTAATCCTAGTCCTCCACCTACTCCTAGTCCTCCATCCAATTCCATCCACTTATCTAATCCTAATCCACCAATCCCTAATTCTAGTCCTCCACCCATCCATAATACTCCATCCATTCCCATCATCCCACCTAATCCTGCATCCCTTCCAAGTGTCATCCAAGGACTCATGACAGAAGAGACATCCCCAAATCCACATCTTAATATTTTGGAACCATGCCATCCCACTCTATCATGTTTGGTCACTAGTGATGAGGCACTCCTCCATTCTACACCTCTCACTCCCATTACCATTCCTAACACTTTTCAAATAGTTGAAACCATCAAACCCACCAAATCCATTGAATGTCCATCTTCTACTCTTCGAACCAATGAAACCAGTGAAGACACTAGAATCCAATCCATTCGTCCTAGTCCTAGTATTACCAAAATTCAATCCCATGACCTTCATGAATCCTCCATCCTCCCATCTTCCCCAGTCGAGGATTTCCTCCAACACTCCTCCCTCATCATACCTCCCACACAATATGATTCATGCCAAGATCTTGATCCAAATCATACAAGCATATCCCCTCCTCCAAATCAAGATCCTGCCATCATATCTATCCCATCTCATGATCATACTAGATAATCCACTCCATCCCATGATCCCCTTTGCACTCAAGATCCAATCACTCCATCTCATTAGCCCTTATCACCCATTGTCACAAATCTATATCCTATCATACCACCTAATCCCTCTCTTGATCCTTTATCACTCATTCCTCCTGATCAAGATGCTACCATCCCATCATCTCCATATCATTATCCTTCATCACCGCCTAGTCCTGTCACCCCAACACCACTTTTATATTTCCTTGGTAACATTATACTCATTCATGGTGGTATTCTTGTAGAATAAAACCAAATTATATGCACCACCCATCCTCCTCCACCTACTAACGTACTTGTATCATTCTTCCAAAAGAACAATTATCCTACCATAGATCAAAAACTCCAGATCATGAACTATCAAGGAAAAGGTGTAGACCTTCATGAGCAAGGTACTTTAGAGCCCATCCAAGTCAAAGAACATCTAGGCACACAAGGTCTTGGATATATCTTCCAAGACTCACACTCCAAAAATGTTGGTACAACCTCCATACATCCTAAGCAATCCTCTTCCAAAGGAATAAGAGGCACTTCCCATCGCTCCACCAAATTCTTTGTCGTCATCCCCCCTCCTCCATAATATTACCTCAAAACCACCATCCATCATTCTCCTTCATCCTCTAAGTCCATTATGGGTCCTTATGTCCTTCCATCCACCATCACTCATCCTCCATCTACTGCATCTATTTTGGGTCCTTATGTACCTCCATCTACCATAATATATCCTCCATATACAACATCTATTTTGGGCCCTTATATCCCAAAATCACCTCCTCCATCTTATCCTCTTCATGCTCTCATCCATCCATCACCTGTCCCTAGCACGCATCATAAAAATCCTAAATTCATAATCCCTAATAAGGATAAAAAAAGGCACCCCTCCATGCATTCTATCTCACATTCCCCTCCACACAACATCATAAAAATCCTACCTCTATTACTCCATCCACGTTGTCTCCACATCATCCATCATCTTATACCTTTCCCATTGCTACTAAAAGCACTTTGGATGCCAAAGAAAAAATGCATAAATCCAAAAATCCACATGAATCTAAAGCTCCTCATGTACCCTTCAAAAGACATGTTGAAGAAAATAAAAATACAATCCAAAATCCAAATCCATCCAAAAGGCCGCCAAGGCCCACCAAAGCAAAAATCAAAACCATGTGGATTCCCAAGAAAAAATATGTAGTGCCTCCAAACGAAAAATCCATAATGACATCCAAATTTTCTAATATAACTAGAAATAATTTGTATCCTCCATCTCCTAAATCTATTTTGGGTCCCTGTGTCCCAAAATTCACTATCCCAACTCCTCAATTATCCTTACACTCTCCATCCATTCATCCTCCTATCCTTTCACATCCACCACCACATGTGCCAATGTTAGTCTTGAACACCTTCCCCCATCACACATCCACTCCATCATTCCATCCATACACTTTCCAACATCCCATCCACTATTCCCCATATCTCCCCCATCAAATCCCTTTAATCCATCCTCTTGCATAATCCATCCTTTCTAATAAGGTTGTACCAACATCCAATTGTTGCTTTACACATGAGCTCTTATTACCTCATTAGGAACTTGATACTTGAGTCCTTCATCCATGACCTTACCAACTATCTTCTAGATCCACATATCCACATCCCTATCTTTATCCATCTCCATCCACATTTTTGTCCAAAAAGTCAAAAAAATAAAATAATAATAATAGTAAAGAGAAATAATTCGTCCAATGGTAAAAAATTGGAAAAAAAGCACCTTGGATAAGTACCATGATGAAAACCTAGAAAAAAAGGCATCATGCATAAATCCCCCATCCAATTTACTTCCACAATTGGGGCAACTTCCATCTATGCATCCCCTTCCTCCCTCCCCTACATCTGCCTATAGTCCACATCTCGTCCATCATATCTCATTCGTATCCAGTCCCTCCATCTTCTTGTGATATTGATCAAGACAGGGGAACATATATATGCTTTGGATACCTCTTGGCATACATTCCTCTCATCCATACGCCACTGCATCCCTTATCCTCCTCCATCCTCCTTCCTTATCCCTGCATCCTCTCCAAACTTATCTATCTTCTATTGTCCACCATCTTGTTATCTTCCATCCCTCTCGCCTCATCACACATGACATATCTAGAGTGGGGGAATCTCCTTCTTTGTGACGTAGTCCTTGGTGACATCATCCCTACATCCCTCCAAGTAATCCCTTCCATATTCCAAATCCTTATCTCCCTATTTTTCCATCCACTAGTCCTTTTCCATCTTTTCATCCTTATATCCCCATCCATTTATCCATCCAAGTAATCCCTTCCATATTCCAAATCATTATCCCTCTATCCACCCATCCTATCCCCTTTCTATCTCCCCATCTTTATCTATCAATCCCTCTATCTCTATTTTCATTCCATCTCATAATCCCTTGTCATTGGTATCTAGCTATAGTCTACCCCCATGCAATCCAATGCCATTCTATCTCACTATCATCACTCCTATCTATTTCCTACATCTTCCTAATATCTCATCACTTTTCATCACTCATCTATCCATAATCTCATCCTCCCAGTTCATATTTTGATGATCTGAATAACTATCCCATCCCTAAGCTTCACATAATCCACATCTTAGGCATATCGAGCATCCCATCCAGAGGGCCTATCCTAGCTCATCATATCAGCTCCATTCGTTTTCATCTCATCATCCCTTTTCCATTGCTTGTCTTTGGCCTTGTGTCAAACTACATTTCCCTTGTGCTTTTACATAGGTAAGGCTAAGTCAGTTGATCTGCCCCCAGGGCATTTATCCATCCAATCTTTTTCGTCCATCCGGTTTCAATCATTCATCATCTATCCCCATTGTCCCCTTTTTTCTCTTATCCCTCATTGGTCTTTTGTCCATTTCGAACTACATTTCCCTTGCACTTGCACGTAGGTAAGGTCGACCATTTGATCCACCCATCGTGATTTATTTTCCTTTGCTTTGTTTTTGGTCAGTTTGGTCGTTGTCCTCCATCATCCGTCTTCATTGTCCTCTTTCCATTTTTATCCATAGTCTTTCCTTGAACTATGAGGGCTCTGCACTTTCACATAGGCAAGGCTAATCTCTAATCAACCCTTGAGCCCCTAGGTCTTTAGGGTATGTCAGTCTTGTGTCTTGTGTCTTGTGTCTCATTTCATGTCACCAAGTATGTCCTTATCTAGTTAGTTCATCAAAAATGAGATTCATTTGTATCATGAGGCTCAATCGGTTTTGGAGTCTCATGTGTCATAATCGATCTTTTAGTTTAGTATCCATCTTTGGTCTCAACAGGATGTATCCTTCCTAATAGACCTCATCAACCCCATCCATCCTCTCGATCCTATGGGAAAGGATGTTTTGAAATTGATTACAATCTTTTGATACTTTCGGCTTCTATTTATCATTTGAGCTCCCTATCATCACTTCTCAAGGTCACTATGATCTATCATATTATGGTGTGTTTTGACTGGTTAACATAGAGGCATATCTTGATCTTTGTTTGTTGTTGTCTTCTTGGTTGTCCCACGTATCCACAAAGAACCTTGAGTTCTTGTGTTACGCCGGGGAATCCTTTTGTGCTTGTGGTTATCCCAATACCTGGCCAAACCAAAGTAATCATGAATTTGGGGTGTTTGGATAGCCTCCTTTTTTGTGTTTTTGTATGCATTGGACACTAATCTACCTTGGTTTCACATACCATGGTACCTGGTGTCTTATGCTATAGCAAAAAATTATGCTTTGAAGATGGAAAATTGCATTAGGATTGCATTTCATTTTCTCTTCCATTGTATTGCATGTATCCTCCATCCCTTCTTTCTCCAACCCATGACTTATGATTTTAGTTGTGCAAAAATTGATTCCTTCCATTTCCCTTTCTCCTGTTCAAAATCCAATCTTCATGGTTTTTGAGCTCTATCCAATGGTACCTTTTGTTTCCTCATATCAAGAAATTTCCTGGGGCTCCTTTTTCTTCCCCAACCACCCTCTTGAGGGGGCATACCCTACCATTTTCATCCAATCCTCCTTCTTAGTCACTTTCTTATGAGATCAGGGCATCTCCCTTCACTTCCCTCCATTTGGACAAGTCACACAACTTCTCCCATGTTGGGGCATCATTTTCTAGTCACTTGCTCTATAGGGTCATCTGCATTTTATATTTCTTCGAAAAATTGATATTCTAACAATATTTCAAAGAGGGGGAAAATGTAGACATCCAAATTTGAACACTCCCATATGGTCAAATTTGTATCCTTTATTTGTCTATTTCATCAATATTAACTAAATGACTTATTTAATTAATATTTCCTCTTCCTCTAAGGTTTCTAAAGTATTTAATTTAACAATTAAATACTTTATCCTTCATCATTTCTTCTCTAAATTAAAAATATAAATCAATTTATTTCATTTAGTCATTTACCTTTTTGATTTTAAATCAATTTTAAATTCCATCTTTTGTCTCTCCTTGTCACATCCTCCATAATCTTCTTCTAATCAGGATTATTTTAATTGATCCATGATTAGGATGTACACATCCTTAATCAAGATTAATGTCACATCCTCCATGTTTGGCCACTTGTTTTTAATCCTTCATTAATCTTCCTAATCACATGTTTGCACAACCATAATCTAATCACCTGCCATTTCTGGTATGTCCTCCAATTCAAACTATCATAATTTTTTTCTTTATTAAGCATTGACCTCTTCCCCATGTGAATTTAAAATTCACATTTATTCATTCAATACATTTCTCTTCCCCATGTAGGTTGTTGGGAAATTCTAAATTCCTTCATAAGTCACATCAGTCACATGGGACAAGGACCTCCTTTATGATGACCTTGTCTTATCCCCAACGTACTCCCCAATCATGTGAATTTAAAATTAAAATTTATTCCCCCAACAACTTCTCTCATCCCCATGATGATAAGAGATGACTTTCTAAAATTTCTCACTTGTCACCATCATCCTCATATGGGGACAAGAACTTCCTTTTTGAGGAAATATTTTCCTAATCCAAAGGTACTTGCAAATACCTTCACCTCACATGTCCTCTTTCCATATCACCTGTCCTTTTGACACCTCATCTTCCACATGGCAAGATGTAAGGTCTTTTTAGTCCTCAACTCACCACATCCCTCTATCTTGCCCATGTTGGCTAAATCCTAGCCATTGAATTCTCTAGAGACTCTTCACTTAAAATGGAAGATTTTGTCTCATTGTTAGATATCACATTCATTCAAGAATTTTACTCCCAAGCACACAATATTTCAAGCATTTTCATACTTGCATTTAACCTTCATTGTTTCATTCATCAAGCTTTCATTTGCATTCATCTACCAAAATACCCACATCTTTCATTGCATTCATCTTGCAATCTAGATCACTTTACATATCATTTTCATCATATTTGCTATCAAGGAGCACACATTCAAGCTACATCAAAGGGCCAACCAAAAAGATCAACTTGGATAAGGTATATTTATTGTTTCATTTTTCTTTTATTCAAGTTCAACTTAGGTTAATCGTGAGGTGGTGTTGTGTTGTTTATCCTTGCATCTATTTGTGTTTTGCATCTTTTAGGATAGTAAATAACGTTGCACATGGTATCAAAACTAGACGATCTTGAGAGTGTAGAGTATGCACCAAGACTTGCGAGTGAAGCGTGGTGAAGAACAAAGCGGTGAAGCTACAAGAGAGATTTGATTCTATGAGAATCATGTGGGTTGTCCTCCAATAGAGATAAAGATGGGTAGAAGTTGTACAAACTTCTTCCACTAAGATAAAGTGGGTAGATGAGGTCTAGGAGAAGTGCATCTTTCAGATTCTTTTTTGGGTAGAGGATAGTTGTGTGAGTGTGAGTTTGTTACAAGGAGTACTTGTAAGTGCAGAGGGACTTGTGAGTCTTTGAAGATGTCTTTGAAGAAGTGGACAAGATGGGTCATGAGAGGTCCTATGAGGATTTTACCTATGGAATATTGGAAAGAATGTAGGTTTACAAAATGGTTTATTGTAGAATCAAAGAAGATTGAGGCTATATTGGACATGGTAGAGATGGAGTAGAGAAGAGAACTTGAGGAGGCTAAAATAAAGTGCAGAATGGATAAAAGGTAATGTGAAAATACCATCCTCTTCAAAGAGGATAGTGAAGAGAAGGAGAAAAAGTAGAGGTTTGGTAAAGAGGACAATGAAAAGAAGAATGATAAAGTGTAGCGTTGCAACCCAATGATGGAAAGGGCATGAAGATAAAGACATGTGGAAGCAACCCACAAGGTTGTAGTTGAAAGAAAGGAAGAAAAGAATAAATGCATAGACAAAATAATCGAGGAAAAAAGAGGATAAGATGGTCACTATGGACCATAAAATTAATAGTAATTTTTATGATTGTGTTTTATCTAAATATGTTTTATTTACAAGATTTGGCAAAGACAAAGAAAGTGGTGATAACAAGAAGGATACATCAACAAAAAAAGAGGTGTCATTTAAATATGTTAATGAATATTTACATGCAAGAGAAGTAAATAAAATTGTAGAAGAAGATGTAGTAGAATTTTATGCATATAGTACTAAAGAAGAAGAAAAGAATAAGATTGCAACAAATAATGAAGAAGAAAAGGTTGGGTAGCAGTAGAGAAGAAAGAAAATACCCCTGATACCAGTATTGTAGTGAGTAAAAATGAAGTTACAGAGGTAAAAAGAAGTAAATTTGTAGCAAAGCTTGGTCCATTGTAGAAAATGGAAACACTAAAAGGTTTGGGCAACAATTTGAAGAAGAAAACATAGAAAGGAAGAAAAGTGATAAAATTGAAGGAGCGATAGCATATGAAGAAGAAGATAACTCACTAATCCAAATTTTAGTAGTTAAAAAGGAGTGGATAGCATTGATAGCAAGTGATGCATTAAAAAAGAGGTAAAGTTACAATTTTTCAAAGTTCTTTGATGATAAAAATGAAATTTATTCACATGAGAATAACATGGTTAATATGAATGGATATGAGAATACTAAAATGGATGTTACACTAGTAGAGAAAGAGGAGAATATAAGGGTATTTGATGATTTTGTAAAATTTATTGATGTTGATGTTGAGGCTGATTTGTACTTTGATGAAATGGTGAAATAAAGTGAGATGGGAAAGATGGTTAGATGTAGAAAGAAAAAATTAAAGGTTGAAGTATAGAGAGGTATGATGATTTTTGTTGACATACAAGAATAAAATGACGAAGGAGAAACAATTGAGAAGGATGTTCATATGTGATTCATTGATTCCCATGAATTTTTTAGTGTCTATCTGTATACAAGTAGTGAGGATGATAAAGTGGAATGAGAATACGAAACATGGCATAGCATTCCAAATGTTTATCCAACAATTTTCAGCTAAGATTTAACTTAGAAAGTGAATAACACAAGTTTCTGAAAAATAAGCAAGTGGAAATTTTCCTTTTCAATAATGTAATTGCACATTGTATACATAATTTTCACATTTCATTGTATAAATGGCTTAACTTTACATAATTCCAAATAGATGAATCTCATCTTTTCAAATATAGATTACAATTGATCCATGATCATGTTCATATAAAAATTCATAACTTACAAGATTTCAAAGATCAAGGTATCCTCGTCTAGATCACACTTGTTCTACTCATCAAGCCTCAGTTGTTGACTGCAAGAGGGAGAGAATCAACCAAGCTCTTTTCCTCCAACCACAGACATAGTGATCCCCTACACATCTTACTAATTATAAAATGGACCTACCCTTCAACAAAGAGTTTTGTATGGAAACCTCTAATAATTCCTACCTGAGTATGGTGTTATATCCTACATAACTAGTATGGTCATACAACTATGGATACCTGCCAACTATGTATGACACTCTTGAGTATCTATGCAATCCTGGTGCACAGTGAACTAACAAAGTGTATGCAATAACTTCTACACTTACTTTGGCCAAAAAATGTGTATATATAATAAAATCACATTTTATGAAGTAGTTTCATATGTTCACCTACCCCCTTACTCGACTTGGTAACTCTACTGATTTATGAGTAACTCTTCCCTTGGTTTGACCCCAAGGTTTAAATATGATAAACAAGAGTTCATTCAAAACTGATTACATACAAATAATTATTTAAAACATATCAATTAGGTTTGACCCAACCTCTTGAATACCCTATTACACATTTATAATAATCCTGGGACTGGAAACTACCTCTTATTTAAGTTCTTTCTTTTAATCATGGGGGTAATAACTCTCCTAGTTCATGCATAATTATAAAATATTGATGACACCATATCACCAACTAAACACACCTGGTCTCAATCTAAATTACAAGACAATTTGTCAATATGTATAATAATAAAAAATCCAACTTGATTTGAAGATTACTTATTCATATTGAGTTTCAGACTCTTTGTTGTCATACCTAGTATGGCTCCATCCTTCTAGGATGCCATAACCAATCTAGTTATTCTTGACATTAAATATCATATAAAATCTTATGTTCATGGTAATATCCAATAATAAGTTAGCATAATAAGCTATCTAACTTCTAATAATTCAACTAAAAACCATTTGACTAATCTTCAATTTCCTCATGGTTCTTTCCAAGTTATCCTTTGCATAGTTTATATATGGTACCTACATTTGTATATTCACAAAAAATCATATACCCTTTTCCCCAATATGGCACATATATTCACATATTTAAATGTATGATAAGTTTATATCTAATCTGGTGAACATTTTTTGCTTGAGAGGTGTTTGTGCTTCTACACCTTAAAATATCCTCACATCATGGCTTTGGTTTTCTGAGACATAAATTTCTCTTCTCTAAGATTAAAATACCATGAATAGGTATTAATATAGCCCTTTGGTCAAAAAAATAAGATAGTATCATTTTTAAAATATAGTGAGGACATATTTAATTTTAATATGTGTTCTAACTCTCTTGTTGAAAAATGATATACACTTATTCAAGTGTATAACCTAACCCGAGGGAATAAACTAATCTCCTACTTTCAAGGGTTATACACAATTGAGAACATAAGTTCTCCACCAATGGTTAAACTACCAAATAACATCATTCCCTGGATAGAAATGGCATAATACTTCTATTAGGATTTCAATCCCTTTCATTGCAAAGCAGCATAACTCATATAGATAATACAAATACAACCTTTTATTAATAGGATATTAATCTATTACCCTATTTAGCTTCTCTTTGCTATGTTAATCAAGAAATATAATCAAGATAGCTTCTTATCATACTATTTATATTCCCTCATCCAGCTAAATGCACAAGAACTCATAGCTATTCAATAGCTATAGTATACACACAATGATAGCACAAACATTGTTTAGACAATAATAACACAATTTCATAATGAAAAAGAGAAAGAGAAGAACATCTTTCATGTATTCTTGGTATAAAATAGCTCCCAATGATTATCTTATAACTCCTTGATCAATGCACAATGGATCTACCTGTTACCTCCTCTATTCTTAGCTCTCATTAATACTTCCAATAATATATCCATCTACTCAAATCAACCTATCTTCACACTAAAACAAAATATTCTATGCTCTCAAACTCATAAATATGCTTCTCTCAAACTCACAAAAATGATTTCAAAATGAACACAATGAATGGGAATCCAAATACTGTGCAACTTATCTGTATTTACAAAAAAATGGATAGAAGTTTATTTCTAAAAGTAAGCTACATTTGGTGCCACTTCTCAATTCCTTGCCAATTGTTGCTTTTGATGTGCATAATACAGCTGCAAATATGTCTTTGAAACCAACTCAATTGCTTTCCCATAATGCCATGACCTAGCCAGTGATTACTCACTTATTGTTGGCTATACATTATTTCAAAAAAGGACTCTTTAAAAATGACACATTGGAGTCAGAGACAATTGAAACTATCCCTCTTTTCATCACCCAACTATGGGCTTTACACATACTTGATGAAAGCACTTCTTTTAAAGGCTGCACAATGGCTCTTTAGAACTCTATTCTACCTTTGCCTTTATTGTGGCATTCTTGCCACTATTTCTATGTAATGTTTGGCACCTTTGTTGGATGCCTTAAATTTTTAAAACTTCCATTAAAAATAGCTTTATAACTTGCCATCATGTGGCATATACTTACCACCATATGTGTGGCTATCTTTCCATCAACTATGACTTCCATCGCATATTTAAAACAACAATAATATGTATTTATAATAACAAGTATGCATATATATTTTTAAATATATATTATAATAAATTTTTATTATAATATGTATATATTAATTTATATATGTACTCATGTTTTTATATATTTCAATCAATTATATACATATGTATATAAATCATTTAATTAAGTATTTATATATTTAATATGTGTATTACAATCATTTAAACATAATAATATATTTATATATTACTACATATATATATGTGGATGTTCACATACGTATTAGTATCTACATATGGGTATACATAGACATTACTATCTACATATGCTCATACCTAAATATGTACATATGTATGTGCCATCACATATATAAATAAATATATTCAATATACATACGTATCTATATATATATTCAATACAAATTACATATCTCATGCTCATCAAATAATTTTAACATTATGACTCAAATTGACTAAAAAATCAAGAATAATTAAAGACAACCATCCTAACTTTCCTATCAACCCAAAAATCTATCAACGCAGTTTAACACTTACTGACGCAAAGCTCAGATTGACTTGACAAGGTAACCTATGCAATGAGTGTGTGTGTCTACTCAGATAGGTATTCCAATGGTTTCCATACCTACTTCCTCTCTTGGGTGATACTCTCCCTCTCCCCTCTGGAGGGTTCAAACCTTTCCTGCATCCAACTTAGTGCAACATGTACTAAGTTATCTATTAACATATAACTCATATTCATCATATATCTTAAGCATCATTAAATCGTTTAAAATTAATTTATCATCATGCATATTCATATATTTCATTCATCCATTGAATTCCATCAAAATATAATCTTGCATTTAAAATAATATTTACTCATAAAGTTAAAAGTAATCTAGTAACTTAAAAATGGGGTGTAACATACCCCCTTAAGAATCATCATTCCTGATGATCTAAAGTATCATAGCATATAGATAAATTCAAATAAAAATTTTACTTTCAATTTTAAAATTCATGTAAGAAATAGGTAAATTTATGTTAATATCAAAATAATCTTCCCTTGTAGCACATCCCTCTACAATCTGGTCCTTACTAGACCTTGCACTGAGTGACCCTGCTAACTCATTGCAAGAACTCACGTGTCTCAAAAAATCTTTCTCTTCTGAGAACTATACATCACAAGTACATTAATAATGACTCATATGTGTTAGAATAATGAGGAATGTTAGAATTTATGTTGTCATTGATGTCACCATGTTGACTAAGGTGTCAGGTTGATCCAGTACTCTAAACCGGTATGAAGAACAAGTTTACATCCTCCAAAAAATTTGGTCCGGTATTTTGGTCCGTAATTCCTCTCTAGTGATCATCGATGTTTGTAGATTTGGGAAATGGTTTATGAATATTGGAAGCTTGTAAGTATAGAATCTTGTGTGCTCATATGGCAAGTTGCAATTGGTCTAGTGTTGCATTTTTTATTAGGTCTATTCATTACCGACCTAATAAAAAGATGGTGGTCTAATGATTTGATTTGTTGTAGATGTATGTGTGACCTATTCTAAGGTCCAAGCTGACATGATATAGCATGATACATGATTCAATTGATTTTGAGAATATTTTTTGTATTCTTGAAGCCGACATTTAGTCTTTTTGGTGAACATGTGATTGCATCTAATTAGGTTGACCCAAGTGATGCTTGCAGACAAGTCAGATATATATTGGTTAGTTTGGAGATTGAAGTGTGTAGAGTGTGTGTATTGAAGGTGAATGTGAAGAAGAGTGAATATTATTCTATTGGCATGCAAATTATTTGAGCATCAAAGGAACTTAATCTACACTTGTGAGGTGTAACTTCATCAGTTCATGTTCTGGCTATAATCCATTTTGTTACTATTATCATTTTGTAGGCAGTGAGCCTCCTTTTTTAGACAATGAGTCCTACTTATAAGCAGTGAGCTTTTGTATTTGGTAGTGAGCCTCTTTTGTATCTGGTTTTGGAACTACATTATATAGTGAGCTAATCATCACCGTCGTTTTTCCCTTATTGGGTTTTCCACATAAAATTTTGTTGTTTATGTGTTATGTGGTTTCATGCTCTGTTAATGCTTTGCTCATCTTTATTGTTACATGCATTTGAGTAATTGGATTTTGTTTGTTCAATAAGTGTAAGAAGATACGGATTCAACCCCTCGATATCTTGGATATTCAACAAATTGCTTGCAATTATACATCTCTTATTATTTGTTTTCCTTCTTTATCTTTAAAGAAATAATTATTTTCCAATACTATTCATTTCAGATTCAATGGCTTCAATTTTACTTCTAAAATTATCAACAACAGTAGGCCACTGGAGACAATACTTGTAGATGCCATGTTAGAATCCAGAATTTTCATTTAAAAACCCTAAGGTTTTCCCATTTTAATCTAATATTTTCCTATCTTTTCATGAAATGATTCATTTATCCCCCGTCCATAAAGCCAAAAAATGACACATATATTATACCGCTTCCTTTGTTTGCATTTTATATGTCATTCACCGCCTTACCATCGCCTCCCACAATGGGCTCGCAGTATGGTGGTGGTAGTAAACAAGAAGGCACAAAGTAGATACCGTACCACCATGCGCAGTCTAAACATAGACCGCAGTGGGAGGTTAGTAACTGGCACAACAGTCAGCAATGAAGTGGCTACCGCTACACCGCAACCAATCAAAACAAGACCCGTGGTGGCATGGTGGACGGAGGTCAGCGGTCAACGACAAAGGAAGTGGTAATGATAGCTAATGTGGTCCCATTGGTAGTTAATTCAGTGACCATGGTAGTGCGGCAAATTGTTAGCAGACAACAAATCTGGCTACCGTCGCACTGTGACCGGCCAGAGGGGGAACTATGGTAGATAGGAAGGAAGCGAGCGAAGGTAACATAAAACATTACCGATATACTACTGGCAGACAAAACAAACACTGCGATAACATAGTATGCATGGAAGATAATAGTGAAAGGTGACCATTGAGGTGACACCGCAATACCACGGATAGTTAGAATGAAGCCCACAGTAGGGCAGTGGAGGAAGGATATAATCCATCACAGTCAGACTGTGGAACCATTGGGGGTCACATTGAAGACCATGGTAAAGTGGTGAGGAAGGGAACAAAGGGAAACAAATTAGTCAAAGTCAAAGCATCGTGGCACCGTGGAGAAGAATAATGTTGATCGCGATTTGGCAGTAAAATAATAAAGCCATGGGGAGGTGAAATATTAAGGGTATAAAATGTATTAAAGTAAAATTAAAAGTTTGACTATAGTCAAAAATATTTGATGTCGATAAGGCAACCTAATCAAATATTTTATTTTATGTCTATGAATATGAAACAGTTTTACCAGTCCAGTGAAGGGTTGTGACCCTTGGTATAAATTGTATAAATACTTTGTAAAATCAGTTGTAGAAGTGGGGACAGGGGTTAGAGTAGGATAGATTTTCAGACTAGGGAATAAAAAATGTACAGATCCTTTCCTACCACAGATCAATGGAGATAATGAATTTTAATTGGTGATATTCTCTTTTGGTGTTCAGTTGTTATGTTGTGTTAAATCTAATTCTTTTATTTGGTTCTCTCCAGCTTGAGACTCTTTAATTGTTTTAATCAGCATGTCAAGTATATCTCTAATTTATCAGAATGTATTCCCATTTTGTGTGATTTAGTTGATTGGTGTCTACATGTCAGATTTGAACTCTTTTAAATAAGTCACAGTAATTTAAAGATTTTTTTTGGGGAGATAAAGAAGAACCGGGTTGAGAGAAATTCCAGCACAATTTATGCAGGTCATAAATTATTGAAGTATTATGCTAGTTATATAGTTTCATTTTTCAAAGTGCCTAACAACTAGAATTAAGCCAAAGAGGAAAACACATATCATTTTCTATTTTTGACTCCATTGCCCATGTGGATAGAAGGCACTAATCTGCCACAACCCAGAGATCAAATTTCATATAAAACAGCTTATTCAAAATCCTTTCTTTTGTGTAGTAGGAGTAGGATTAGTTGTATTGATTTATATCTATTCACTTCCATTTTCCATTGTGGATAGATTGCTCAATCAGGAAACAAATTTCAAAATCCGCATCATTCATATTGGTACACCCACCTAGGTCTAGCAAAACCTGAAGAATAGAAGCTACAATTGCATCAATTGGCCTTGTACGTTGGCCAAAAGCGTTGTGAGAGCTTGGCAACCTCTCGTGGTTCAAACCTGCATTTTTGAGACAAAACAGTTTGGCAACTCTATTCAGGAATTACTCAGGATTTTTTTTCAGCCTATCCATTTATCGAGTTAGCAAAGTTTTACATTTTTTTGGAGATTCTGCTGGGGCAAACCAAAACAATATCAAAAAAAATAAAATCATTTTCCTACTTTTGGGAAAAGTAGGTGGAAACTCTATTTCATTTGATAAATAATGCATGGGTGTTGTGAAGTAGTAATATTTTGTCATGATGGCAGAAGAAGAAAGGAGACAACAGTCAATGAGAGAGTTGAAGGAATTAAGAGAACAAAGCCTACAATTAGAACAATGGATTCTACAAGTGAACCAACAATTGTGAAAATTGGGAGTAAAACATGCTCCAAATACATCACCAAATAGGTCATCATGTTGTGAGAATGAAGACACAAATGCCAGGAGATCTTGGACACCACAAGTACTACTTGATGCAACTGAGAGCTTTGATAATAAAGGTAATGTACTCCATTCATAGCAAAACACTTTTGATGAGTATTTTCAAATTCAAGAAAGAAACTAAAGTCTTGTGGATGCCTTTTTTGACATAAGGAGATATAAGGGAGAGAATGTGAACTCTCTGTACAATAGGATTACAGACATCTATATGCATTTACCTCCTCATCTTAGGCCTACAAGACCCACATTTTTTGCACAATTTTTAAGAGCATCAGAGCCTGAATCAATTTATTGGTCAAAGTCATTAAAACAACAAGCCTTTGATGTAGTCAATAAATTTATTGATTCCATACTTGGTACAAGGTACATGGATACTGGCAATAATAAATCTAATAGTCATATCATGGATGCTCAAACAATGCAACAAACAAAGGAAGCATGTGCTACTAGAATTTCTAATGATAATTTTTCAGATTTGGAAGATGATTGCAACATTAATGATATTGGTGGGGACATATCATCTGGGGAGTACATTAGTAATGCTTCAGAAGCTGAAACAGAAGAAGGTACCATGCCATCCAACAGTGAAGATATGGAGAGTCTCTCCTACACAATAGATTGTGATTCAAGTTGTGAGGGTGACGTTATGGATGTTGATCTACAATAGGGTGATTATCAAGAAGTTGGAGAAATAGCAGAAGATCTGGATGAAACATGTTCACTTAGCAATGAGCAAGTTTTAGATTCGTTGACTCTTGAATACTAGAAGTATGCACATAGAGATAATTCTAAATTTTTGGCTCCAACATATATCTTCTTTGACAGTGAAAATACTATGTGTAACAATTCATATAACCCCATGTGCATCTCTCACAGTAATGAGGAGTTCTTTGGAGCTGATCAAGAATCCATTTGTGTCCAAGAAGAGGTATGTGATTTAATAATTTTTGCCTGCAAGAGAAGGATACTAGTTTGCATATCAATGATGATAAGTGTTCAACATTTATTGATTCAAGTATGTATAAGGATGACTGTATGGATCAAGAATGTGTCAATGCCAAATCATAATATAAAAGAAATGAAAAGTAGTTCTGATTTGATGGTTCCAGAAGATTCTGATGAAATAGAATTTGTAGATTTCCAAGAAAAAAATTCATATTTTTAGGTCCCAGTGTGGTTGTAGGAACATTCAGTAATATATGATAATGAGAAAACCTATGAATGTTTTATTGAATATGGGTACACTTTGTATGCTGAGGGTGATAAATATTTTTCATATACTAATGAGAATGATGAAATGCAGAGTGGTGAAATGAATATGAATCTAGTTGAATACAATTTTTTCTTGAAGGTTTTAAATGGCAGTGCATGTTGTAGGGCAGGTGGAATGGATAGTTTCAAAAGAAACTTGATGAGCTTTAATCAGAACAAAGTCTATGACAGAGGAAAGTGCAGGTTTTTTCTTTTGGGTGGCCTGGGGCCATCCCTTGTGGTTTGAATTTTAAGCCATGGTAGATGTAGAGGATTAGGGATTTCCAATGCATGGAAAATTCCTAACAAACCTCTTTAATCATTCTCTTCCATGCAAAGTAGTTTTTGAAGGGTCTAGGATTGCCAGTACATGGACATTCTCATAAATTCCCTTGTTGAAAAAATATTGTTTCCATGTACAGTAGTGTAGGGTTTTCCATTCTCCATGCTCCATCTTTCATATCCTTCATCTGTTCATTCCCTCCATCTGCCATTTCCTTCATTTTTTCATGTCTTTTCTTGGTCTACTCTCCCAAAGATATTCTGGATTCTTGTAGTGATTTACAAAATCACTCATCCCCAACAGGAGCTACTTTTAGAATCCAAAATTTTCATTTAAAAAACCCTAAGGTTTTCCCATTTTAATCTAATATTTTCCTATCTTTCCATGAAATGATTCATTTATCCCCCACCCATAAAGCCAAAAAATGACACATATATTATACCGCTTCCTTTGTTTGCATTTTATATGTCATTCTCTGCCTTACTGCAGCCTCCCACAACACACAAGAAAGCACAAAGAAGATACCGTGCCACAACACACGATCTAAGCATAGATTGCGGTGGGCGATTAGTAACCAATGCAACAATCAACAATGAAGCATCTTCTGCTACACCACAACCAGTTAGAACAGTACCTGTGGTGGCACGGTGGATGGAGGTCAGTGGTCAATGATAGAGGAAGTGGCAATCATAGCTATCGTAGTACTGCTAGTAATTAAGCCAGTGACCGTGGTAGTGCGGTAAAGCATTAGCAGACAACGAAGCCGACTACCGCCGCACTATGATTGGCTAGAGGGGGGACCACAATAGACAAGAAGGAAGTGGGTGAAGGTAACAAAAAATGTTACTGCTGGCAGACTAAATAAACACTACGGTAACGCAGTATGCATGGAAGACAATAGTGAAAGGTGACCATTGAGGCGACATCGTAATACCGCAGATATTTAGAATGAAGCCCATGGTAGGGTGGTGGAGGAAGGATAGAATCCATCACATTCAGACCATGGAGCTGCCGGGGGTCACATTGAATACCCCGGTAAAGCGGTGAGGAAGTAAACAAAGGGAAATGAAATAGTCAAAGTCAGAGCACTATGGAGAAGCAGAATGTTGACTGTGGTTGGGCGATAAAATAATCAATCCACGGGGAGGTGAAATATTAAGGGAAGGAAATGTATTAAAGTAAAATTAAAAGTTCGACTATAGTCAAAAATATTTGATTTGCCGATAAGGCAACCTAATCAAATATTTTATTTTCTTTCTAAGAATATGAAACGGTTTTACCAATCTAGTGAAGGGTCATGACCCTTGGTATGAATTGTATAAGTACTTTTTAAAATAAGTTGCAGAAGAGGGGATAGAGGTTAGAGTAGGATAGATTTTTCAAACTGGGGAATAAAAAATATGCAGAGCCTTTCCTAACACAAATCAATGGAGATAATGAATTTTAATTGGTGATATTCTCTTTTGGTGTTTAGTTGTTATGTTGTTTTAAATCTAATTATTTTATCTGGTTCTCTCCAACTTGAGATTCTTTAATTGTTTAAATTAGCATGTCAAGTATATCTCTGATTTATCAAAATGTATTCCCATTTTGTGTGATTTAGTTGATTGGTGTATGCATGTCATATTTAAACTCTTTTAAATAAGTCATGGTAATTTAAAGATTTTTTTTGGGGAGTTAAAGAAGAACTAGGTTGAGAAACATTCCAACACAATTTATGCAAGTCATAAATTAATGAAGTTTTATGCCAGTTATATAGTTTCATTTTTCAAAGTGCCTAACAACCAGAATTAAGCCAAAGAGGAAAACACATATCATTTTCTATTTTTGACTTCATTTCCCATGTGGATAGAAGGCACTGATCTGCCACAACCCAGAGATCAAATTTCATATAAAACAATTTATTCAAAATCCTTTCTTTTGTACAGTAGGAGTAGGAGTAGTTGTAGTGATTTATATCTATTCACTTCCATTTTCCATTGTGGATAGATTGCTCAATTAGAAAACACATTTTAAAATTTGCATCATTCATATTGGTACACCCACCTAGGTCTAGCAGAACCTGAAGAGTAGAAGGTACAATTGCATCAATTAGCCTTGTGCTTTGGCCAAAAGCGTTGTGAGAGCTTGGCAACCTCTCATGGTTCAAACCTGCATTTTTGAGACCCAACATGTTCGACATTTCTTTAATGCATTTCCTTATCTCATTAATGTGTTTAGATAGTTTTTTCTTATCTTTGACACACCTTTTCTCAACCATAGCTTTAAACTTGTGTCCTTCATGACCTTCCAACAACATTTTCTCCTCAAAAACTTTGACTAGATTATCTGGTAAAGAATCAAAAACACTTGAAATATCAATACCTTTCTTGAGTAGATGCTCAACTAGAGCATCTTCGATCTTAAGTCTATCCACCAGAGAGCAGGTACTCCACATTTCACCAATATTCTTCATCTCACCTTTATCTAACATTGTTTGAATATCATTTGGATTAGAAGATTCAGATCTAGGTAGGGATCCTTCTTCATTCTCCCTTTTTTTTCGGAATAGTGATGATATCTTCAATGATAATTTTCCTCTTTTTAGATTCTGGAGGGGAATCACCAATAACAATTTCTAATTCCTTTGTACTGGAGGATGAGCCCTCCTCAAACTGACTAGACACTAGCATACCGGAGTACATATCCTTTTGCAAGTACTTGCATTGTCATCCATACCTTCCAAATTCCTGTAAGCTTGTTTTCCAATAGGGACCCCAGATTCCCACTTAACATTTTATCTTCTTGATAGTGAACTCAGAAGGTAAAATACCAAACATACAAGCAAAGACCCAAACCATAAAGGATAACCCTCGACCAAAGACATTCGTAAATTTTATGTTAGGTTTTCCAAAATTAAGCTACACATATCAAATTGCTTGTTTTTCCTTCACCTTTTTTTGTGCAAGATATACAACAATAGTCGAAGTAGAACCTTCATGATTTCTGAAATAGAATTTGTAAGAAATTTCATACGCAACATACCATATAGAAGGGGGAGAGATTTGGAGAGATTTGGATAAATTGTCATACATAATTTTGGCACATGTTGCCATCAATGAAAAAGGGGGAGATTATTGGAAGAATGAAGAATATTAGACTTTGTGTTGTCATTGATGTCACCATGTTGACTAAGGTGTCAGGTTGATCCAGTACTCTGAACTGGTAAGAAGAACAAGTTTACATCCTCTGATATTTTTGGTCTTAACTTTTGGTCCACAGTTCCTCTCCAGTGATCATCGTTGTTCACGGATTTGGGAAATGTTTTATGAATATTGGAAGCTTGTAAGTATAGAATCTTGCATGCTTGTATGGTGAGTTGCCATTTCTCTGGTGTTGCATTTCCTTATTAGGTCTATCCATGGCTGACCTAATAAACAAATGGTGGTATAATGATTTAATTTATGTTGTGGATGTATGTACAACCTATTCTAAGGTCCAATCCAACATGATATAGCATGATACATGCTTGAATTGATTTTGAGAAGATTTTGTATGTGTGATGCAGGAGCATCCAAAAGATTCAAATCAGTTGGGACAAAGAACATTAAGTTACAAAGAGTGACCTTGGAGTTTATTTTGTTCCTTAGTATGATGGCTAGTTCAGTATACTGATTAATAAGTGTGGATTAGAGGGTTTTTTTATCAAGTATATCTATTTTATCCACCGAAATTTTCAAAGGTTTGCATAAAGATTTGATTAAGTTATGAGTATCGGTGTTCTAATAGTTGTTATGTTACTATAGCTAGTGTTTTTGAAAGAAGATGATGTGATTCTAGTCATTTTAGTTGTTTTGAATGCTTATGTGGTGATTCATGATTCTTGTGGATGTTTCTTGATTGTTCTCTATCTGTGTTTTTGGTTCACATTGATTGTTGTACTCATGATTAGTGATTTTCTTCTGAGATTTCATGTTTTTCATGATCATGTCTGGCAGGGTGATTGTAGCATGGTGTGGATCTTTGAGGCTAATTATTTAAGGTGTTTCATGTTCAAGACATGTTTTTTTGGGTCCCTACTATATTTTGGCTAACATTGGTTGATTCGCATTGATAATTTCTTATTGATTTGGGTCGATAGTTTGTACACATTTCAAATTTTGTTGGAAAAACATGTAGTTGATGTTATCCTACATGCGGATATATATAATCAATTTTTTTGAGGAGATTAAGAAGGCATGGTGCAAGGTGTGCTATTTTTGTGTGTGAATAATGTTCTAAGCAATCAAAGAGTAGTTGATAGAATGAAATCATGAAGCATGGTGGTGAAATGTTTTGATCTAGAAAGATCACAAAGCAGGGAAATCATGG
Source organism: Sequoiadendron giganteum (assembly GCA_007115665.2). NCBI lineage: Eukaryota > Viridiplantae > Streptophyta > Pinopsida > Cupressales > Cupressaceae > Sequoiadendron > Sequoiadendron giganteum. The sequence continues at coordinate 837,813,416 of CM021102.1, forward strand.
AGTAGAAGGACGAAGCAATGGAATAAAATTATTATATGAGTTATTTGTAATCCGTGGGTTGTGGCCTAGCATCTGTAAAGCCACAGGGGCCTATGTAATGAGTTTCTGAGATCTAATATAATGATGAATGCACTTTGAAGGCTAGGTTTTTCCCTTTGAGGGTTTTCCTAGGATAATTCTTGTGTAATGTTTTATTGCATCTTTATGTTGATTATATGTTAGCTTTTGTTGTATATCTATAAGATCTAAGTGTCAGTTTTTAAGTTGTGAGTTTGGAAAGTCCCTCATCGGACCCTCCTACCTTGGACTGCATCAATTGGTACCAGAGTTGGTTGTAGAGCTGGTTGCAATTTTATCAAAGCCGGTTGTAGAGAAATTTGAAGAGTTGGTTGTGAGTTTATTAGAGTTGGTTGTAGAGAATGTTGAAGACTTGGTTGCAAGTTTATCAGAGCTGGTTATAGAGTAGGTTGAAGATCCCTTTGCAATTTTATTAGATCTGGTTATGAATTTGTTGCAAAATGGGGAAGATTGGAAAAAGGATGAAGGAAAAAGAAAACCTAATATGTGAAAGGGATACTTTCGAGGAAGAATTGTGTGAACCTAGAAATTAAAAGAAGGAGAATTGAAGAACTAGAAGTAGATCTAGATAAGTTTGAGGATGTTGAAAAGAAAATGGAAGATGGATTCAAGTTGTTTAAGAAGGAAAAGAGGAGTAGATATCTGGAAGAAAGTCTAGAAGAATTGAAGAAGGAAAATAGAGACTTGAAGGAACATGCTAATCAGTTGGAGAAGGAAAATGAAAGATTGAGATCTAAATTTGAAGTGTGTGATGTTTCTTGTGATACTGATGATTTTTGTGATGTTGCAGAAACTTCCTTAGAAAATGGGATTGAAGATGAAAGTGTGACTAAGCCTATAATTGTTGGAGGTGGTATTGGTTTTAAAATCTTTGAAAAAATGGGAAACAAAGGAAAAGGATTGGGAAAGCATCAACAAGGAATGACAAAACCCATTGTACCGATAAGGAGAGAAAGAAATGAAGGCCTTAGATGTGACAAAGGTAAGGATGTTATTGCAAATTCAAGAAAATAAAATCAAGGGGGAAAAGGTATGTATTGTTCACATTGTAATAGACATGGACCACCCTTGTAATTTTTTTGGATTAAGGAATCATTCTGAGAAGATGTGTTGGAATAAATTGAGAGGGAGGAAGCCTAGGACAAATTGTATACAAATGAATTATGGATGGATTGATGGATCAAAATGGAAGTATGTTTCTCATAAGTTCAAAAAAATTTATAGATTGAAGCATTCATGTATTGAAGGAAAGGAAGGATCAAGATACAAAGAAAGAAGAACTTATGCGGAGTAGAACAAGAACAATAATTCAAACTACAAATAGAGGAATGACCAGAGTCATATTTTTTCAGATCTAATATAATGATGAATGCACTTTGAAGGTTGGGTTTTTCCATTTGAGGATTTTCCCAGGATAATTCTTATGTCATGTGCTATTCCATCTTTATGTTGATTATTTGTTATCTTATGTTGTATATCTATAATATTTGAGTGTTAGTTGTTTAAGCTGTGAGGTTGGATAGTCCCTCACTAGACCCTCCTACCTTGGACTGGATCAATATGTCTGAAGCAGATAGTTGTTAGAGTAATAAGTTATTACAGTTAATTAATTATATCATACTATAGACATGGAAAATATACATGCACCTGATTCTGATCCTACTAACATCGTTTCATCTTGAATCATACTCTCAGCTTATCAACACCTTTCATCCCTTAATTAAATAAATAATTATTTATTTAATTAGGTCTTTCTCCTTTGGTGATTAAATTAATCAATTCAATTTAATTAATCATCTTTCTCTGTTCATTTAAATAATTCATTAAATATCTAAAGTCCTCTTATTAAATTGAATAAATTAAACATTATTTAATTTAATCTAACATATTCCTCCTTAGTTAAATAAACCAAAATCATTTATTTAATTAATCATTTCCTCTCAATTTGATTTAAATCAATTCATAAATTTAAGTCTAAATTGTCACATCTCCTAATTCTTCATTAAGTTAATCAAAACCATGATTAAGTTAATCCCTTTCATTAAAATCCTCTAGAGAATGCAACTTGCACAACAAATCAATTACTTTGATTTATTAAATTACCTATTTTCTCTCAACATGGCATCAAAAGGGAATATTCCCTCAATTTGAATTCAAAATTCAAATGGGCTTGGTCCTTCCAACAAGGCATTCAATGCCTCTTACATGTCCTTGGCATTGAGCCAAGTGACATTAACTCCATTTCTCTTTCCCTCTCACATGTCACATTCAAAATTCAAATTTGAATCTCATAGCATTTATTATGCACATTGACCAAAATTTGCTCATTCCTCCTCCAATCACATGTGGACAAGTGGCCTCTTCTCATTGGTTGGTCTTTTATCCCACATTCATCCAAATCCCTCATTCTTCCAATTTGGGAATCTATAAATGAGAGACTCTCCCTCTCATTCAATCATCCACAATTTGAGTAAACTTACTATACTCAAATCCACCATCACCACAATCTCCATGCAAAGTTACTCTCTTCACATTGAGAGCTAATTTTGCCTATTGCACTCAATCATCCATCATTTTCATAAATCGTAACAAGGCTATGCTCAAATCTCTTTGGAGATTTGACCATTATTCAATCAACTCACATTGCAACTTAGGAATTGGGAAAGGGCCAATTGAAACATTCCATTGGCACCAATTCCCCCATGGGATCATCATTCTATTAGCTTTTATTATGATTTAATTTTATTCCTTGTGTTGTGTTCTTCATATTTGTTCCTAATTTTAGTTTAAATAGATGGATTTTATAGGGAATCTCTCACTCTTGTATTGCATTTGGATCTAACATCTAACCGTGTTTGTTGTCTTGTGCATTTGCAGGTTTAGGGGTTCACACATACTGATTAATTAATTAAGTCACTTATTCCTTTGGGTACTTAAGCTAAACTTAGGCACATTAATAATTGATTAATTATTAAGTGTGCACACTAAGGTTTCCCTTTTAGGTTTTCTTGATCTCCTTCATAAGGATTGATCTCTTTGTAATAATTGATTCTCAATAATGCATTTTTACTTTGAGGTTTACAAAACATCTTCTTTAGTTCTACATGTCTTTTGCATGTGACAAGTGATTGCATGCAAGTGATCTTGGTTTCCAACATGGTATCAGAGCTTCAAACCTACAGCTGCATGTTTGTGATCTAAAGGTATGGCCTTTCAGTGAGTTTCAAGTGAAAGGGTTTCCACAAGCATCTTTTTTGCAAGATCTGGGGGTAGCTAATTTTTTGGGCCACTTTGGGCTCAAATGGAGGTCACCATTGCATTTGCAGTGGCCAAAAATCCTAAGAACGCCTGTCATTTGGTTGATTTTTGAGAAGTTGGTTTGAGGCAAAAAATGTTTTGCCAGGAAGGTCGTACGACCTCCCTAGCACGCTTCATGGGGCAAAAATTCTTGAAAATCGTGCGAAAACAATAAAAAACCACGTTGGTTTTTGCACCTCCAGTGTTGCAAGATCCTGTTACCCGGCAGCCGTCGGACCGCCACCGCCATTGGCTTCCTCCACCAACTGGTCGCCGGCCCTGTCAACCCCTAGCCCCCAGCCAATTCCAACACCCACTACTGTCATATGGCGACCAAGGGCCCAAATTTTTTTGTAGGGGGCTGATTTTTTGCAGTGATGGCCAAATGGTCGTCAATTTTTTTCTCATGAACCACTGATGTCAGCATCCGTACAATGCTCTTTTGCCCCCTCCTAACCCCAGTTTTCCCTAGAGGAGCAATATATTTCTTTTTCGCATAACTTGGGCATACGGTATTGAAATTGGGCAAATGAGATATTGTCAAAAAGCTAGTTCCAAGCACTTTCCTATGGTGCAGTTTATTTTACATATTTTTCTATTTATCTGAATTTATTACTGTTTCAAGTCATATGCTTATTTTATGCTTCCGAGCTCATAAATTCTTGCCACAATCTCTGATTTTCACTATCTTTACGGAGTTGGAAAGGTATTCAGGAGCTCTATGTTGCTTTCCATGCTTTCCTATGGTGCAGTTTATTTTACAATATTTTTCTGTTTATCTGAATTTATTGCTGTTTGAAGTCAAATGTTTATTTTATGCTTTCTAGCTCATAACTTTTTGCCACAATCTCTGATTTTAGCTATCTTTGTGGTGTTGGAAAGGTATTGAGGAGCTCTATGTTGCTCTCCATGAACATTTTTCTGTATATATCTTAGGTTTATCATTATTCCAGATTTATCCCAATGGGTTTTTTGGAGATTACTTGGATGTTTTGGCAGTTGGGAGACTGCAACTTGCATCTTTGCACTTCATTTCAATATAACATCATTCAATAATTGAGTGTTGCTTCATAGATTCCAGGGTTGTTCCCGTTTGGAGTTTTCAAGTGTTTCGAGGCATCAGGTCTACTGTTGTTTTTTTCATGATTCCTTGAGTCAAATAGTGACTCTCATTCGGTTTCAGTAGTAAATAGAAGTATCTTTCCTTGCTTGCTAGATTTCGGTTCCAGTGTTACTCTACCGATTTCTTCCAGTGCTTCTTTGTTGTATGTCATCTCATTGTAGGGAGGTTTTGTCCCACTGGGTTTTCCTTCTCTACCTCATTCTTGCATTTGTAAATGGGTACCTGATCATGCCTAGTTGTCGGGACCCATATTTTCTTTCATGCATCTTTTACTAGTGTTTTAGCTTCTTCCTAAATTCATCTTAAGGGGGGGTGTTAGAGTAATAAGTTATTACACTTAATTAATTATATCATACCGGATAATTAATTAACTTATTCCTTTAGGTACTTAAGCTAAACTTAGGCACATTAATAATTGATTAATTATTAAGTGTGCACACTAGGGTTTCCCTTTTAGGGTTTCTTGATCTCCTTCATAAGGATTGATCTCTTTGTAATAATTGATTCTCAATAATGCATTTTTACTTTGAGGTTTATAGAACATCTTCTTTGGTTCTACATGTATTTTGCATGTGACAAGTGGTTTCATGTTGGTGATCTTGGTTTCTAACAATAGTTAGTATTTTTGGTGAACATGTGATTGCACCTAATTAGGCCAACCTAATTGATGCTTTCAGACAAGTCAGATATATATTGGGTAGTTTGGATATTGAAGTGTGTAGAGTATGTGTATTCAAGGTAAATTTGAAGAAGAGTGAATAATAGTCTATTGGCATGCAAATTCTCTAAGCATCAAAGGAACTGAATCTCCACTTGTGAGGTGTAACTTCATCAGTTCATATTTTGGTTGTAAGCCATTTTGTTACTATTGGAATCAAGGAACACTGAGAGGTGGGGGTGAATCGGTGTTCTACAAAATCTAACTTTATTAACTTGATCTTTAAACCACTTATAGCATTGAACCAAAAGAAAGATGCAAGAAAATAAGACAAGCAACCACAACACCATAACACAAGGATTTTTATGTGGAAACTGGTGCAGGAGCACCCCAAAGTCAATCATCTAGGAGGGTAATCAGAAGGTCAAGACTTAATAACTTGTTTAGTTAACATACAGAAAATCCCTTCCATTCCTTGGAGTTGTGCCTTAGAGGCATTTGAGAACTTTTTTTATTTTCATAAGGTCATGTTGACCATTTGCTAGATTGGGGTTTGGCTACAAAGATGTTTGTTGACCTTGTAGACCTCCCTAGGTGATAGTTTGTTTTACAATTTTGAAAATAAGGCTTATGGAAAGCCATAACCGGCCATGGAATAGTTAGGCTCAAGCTTAATTGAATCCAAACAAGCTATTTATGGTATGCTTTGACCTGTGAGCAAGGTTGGAAGGCATTGGGAGTGTTTGTAATTTAAAATTTCATGAATGTTAAGTGTGGACAGTAAGAGGAGTTGCTTAAATTTTTGTGTTTTCCTTGCATTTCAGTAATCAAGACCGATCATGGCTCAGTAGTTTGTTGTAGATTGTAGTATTCCTTATGTTCTAAGCTTCTGTGGTAGTATCTAGGGTGTGAGTTCAATTTTCAGGTGTGTTTGGTAGGTAATTTGTTGTTGTTTGAGTTGCTGACCTGACTGGCAACCTGTCAAGAATGGGGTCTTAGTTCTCTTTCCCACTATACCTGGTGTACGGGCTTTTGGGGATTGGGGCTAGAATCCATTTTTGTAAATATGGTAGAATTAGGAGTGGATAGGAAACATGAAAGCACTGTGGAAGACTTCTCCTAGGCAAGCTTGATAGTGCCCGGCTAGGAAAGTCATGAAGTGCAAAGCACTTGGCTTGCAGAGGGGACCTTTCCCTAATAAACCACGTGGTAGAAAGGTGGATGGAAGCCTTGTAGAGGCTTGGTAACAAAGAGGAGGCTTCACCAGTCCATTAGAGTGGAGAACAAAATAACAGTCCACTGTGTGGTCGGAAAAACCTAAAGAAGAGACCAATTTTGCAAACATTAAAGGTCTGACCTGTGTACGGCCAGTCAAGGGTTAAGACCTTTGAAATCTTGATGTGATAGGCATTAGGATGAAGAATCCATAGAAAATATTTGGGGTTCTTTGGAGAATTTGGAGGAGTTACCTCATTTTCTCGGAGGAAAGACCTATTTTGGAAGCCTAGAATTAGGGAACTAAAACCCTAGGTGAGGGTTTGGTGGAAGCGATGGAGAGTTGGAGTTTGGTGATTGTTCAAGAACCCTAGGAAGATGCTATGAAGCCATTGGAAACATCTCTACACCCCTGCAAGGACCTAATGGAGTGGTGAGGATAGTTAGCCTTTAGGGAAGATTAAGGTCTAAGGGAGAGTTAGTGGCAAGACACCAAAATTGGCTTGGTAGATTGAGAGTTTGATGATAGCAGGGTTGGCCAGTAGAACCAGGGGTACCTATACATGAGATAGGACCTAAAGGTTAAGGTGGGAGAGTCACCTAGGAGTTCTTGAGAACAAGGACCTAGAGCATGGAAGAGTGAGTGTTCCATCCAACCCTACCCTATCAGAGTGGTATCCGAGCAAGTTAAAGACTTGGGTTAGAAATTGTATGACAGACCTTGAATCTAGTGGTTCCACAACCATGGTGACAAACATTGAGTTGGAAAAGAAAGTTGAAGATCAGGAGGAAGACAATATAAGGTTGAGAGAAAGACTAGCTCAACTTGAGGAAGCATTGAACAATGTGCAAATTAAGGCCGATGAGGTCAGTGACAAATTTGAGGGTAGGAAACCAAAGAGTGAAGAGGTTGCAGAGGAAGACAAGACCCCTGTTCTGCAAGAGGAGCCTTTCTTGAAGGCATTGAAAGCTTTGAGTGGGAAAGCACTTGAAGGTATACCACTGTTTAATGGGAAATTAGAGGCTGACTTAGTCCTAGATTGGATAGAAGGCATGGAGAACCATTTTGAATGTGATGGAGTCACTGAAGCACAGAAAGTGAAGGTGGCCAAGTCTAGGTTGAGAGGATCTGCTTTGACATGGTGAAAACTCATTTAGATAGAGAGGGAAAAGGAAGGCAAGAGGTCTATTTCAACTTGGAAAGGTATGGTGGCAAAAGTGAGAGAAGCATACATACCAGATGATTATGAGATTCAGCTACACAAGAAGAGGCAAAGCTTGAGGCAAAGAGACCAAGATGTGAACACTTACACTGAGGAGTTTCAAAAACTTTGTATGAGGTCCAATGTCTCAGAGGATGAAAGTCTCAAAGTGGCTAGGTATCTGAACGGTTTGAAGTGGAACATCCAAGAAGAGATGACTCTTCTAAATCCTAAGATAGTACATCAATGCTATCAATTAGCTATCAAGATTGAAGAAAGAAGCAAGAGGAAACATGAACAGGCTTCTAAGAGTAGAGGCAACGGCAGAGATCAAAGAGATCAAAGAGGACATAGAGGTGGATACCAAGGTAGAGGAAATGAGCAAAGAAACCAAGGTGAATCTAAACTCACAGAGCATGGAGGTGAAACATATTCTAGAGGAGGTTATGGAAGAGGTAGAGGTTCTCAAGGAGGATCAAATAGAGGAAGAGGAGTAGGCATAAGCAATTCATACTTTGCTACCATGAAATGTTACCATTGTGGTCAAGTAGGCCATCCAGCTTATAGGTGCCCGGAGAAAGCATCATCTTCAAATGCTGAGAAAAGGGTGCTATATGCACAAGAGGACACCATGAGCATCAAATCACCTAAGATCAGTCATATTGAATCTAAAATGGGAGAGAATCTGATGTTTAGGAGAGTGTTGATAGGCAACCGGTCAAGGAAGAACCAAAACAAAGAAGAGCTCTATTTAGAGTGAGATGCAAGATACTTGGAAAAGTATGCAAGATCATTGTAGATTTAGGTTCAACAGATAATATCATCTCAGAAGAGGCAGTAAAGAAGCTAAAATTGGAAAAGGTACCCCACACTAACCCCTACAAGGTGACATGGTTGAACAAAGGGCGAAGTGTTCTTGTCAATGAGTAAGTAACAGTGGAGTTTTCTATTAGAGGGTACAAAGATAAGCTAGTTTGTGATGTATTACCCATGGATGCATGCCATCTACTATTGGGAAGACCATGGCAGTATGATAGAAGTGCCATCTATGATGGAAAGGAGAATACCATTTCATTTAAGAAGGATGGGAAGACTTTTAAGTTTCAGTCACTATCAGAGGACGATGAAGGACATTCAAAGACACCAAGTGTCTTGTTAAGTAGTGGCAAGGAGTTCCTTAACAACCTACATCAAGGGGGTGAAGTTTATGTAGTCTTGTTGCAATCCAAAGAAGAAGATAAGACTAAAAAAATAGTCATACCTAGAGCAGTCCAGAATTTGCTTGAGAAGTACAAAGACATAGTAAGTGATGGTGCACCTGCAACTTTACCTCCTAAAACGGCCATTAGTCATCAGATTGACTTCATACCTAGAGCATCATTGCCTAACAAAGCAGCATATAAGCTTACACTGGATCAGAATCTAGAGGTAGCTAGACAAGTGTAGGAGTTGTTGGATCAAGGATTGATTAGGCAGAGCATCAACCCATGTGTAGTACCAGTGGTCTTAGCAACTAAGAAAGGAGGCAAGTGGAGATTATGCACTGACTCTAGAGCAATAAATAGGATCACAATTAGGTATAAGTTCCCCATTCCTAGAATTGACGACTTGATGGATTATCTTGGAGGAGCTCAGTACTTCACCAAGTTCGATCTCAAGAGTGGATACCATCATATCAAAATCAAGGATGGAGATGAGTGGAAAACAACATTTAAGACAATAGATGGGTTTTATGAGTGGAGAGTTATGCCATTTGGCTTCTCTAATGCCCCTAGCACATTCATGAGGCTCATGAATGAAGTGCTCAAGGATTTCACAGGGTTATTTGTGGCTGTATATCTTGATGATATACTCATCTTCAACAAGACAGTAGAAGAACACCTTAAACATGTGGAGATGGTTCTTAGAAGATTGCAAGAGGAGAAATTAGCCATCAACCTAGAGAAGTGTGAGTTTTTCAAACAAGAACTTGTATATCTGGGTTTTGTAGTGTCTCAAGGATCATTGAAAATGGATCCAAGCAAGGTGGAAGCTATCCTAAACTGGCCTACATCAACAACAGGGACAGAGGTAAGAAGTTTCCATGGATTGGCTCAGTTTTATAGGAAATTCATAAGAAAATTTAGTGGTATATGTGCACGAGTGCTAGAAAAAATCAAGGGTGGTTTGAAAACTAAATTTGTGTGGACTCAAGAGGTTGAGAAAGGATTTGAGAAACTGAAACAAGAAGTGGCAACTCAACCTATTCTCTTATTTCCAAGCTTTGAAAAATTGTTTACTATGGAGTGTGATGCTAGTGGAGTTGCAGTAGGAGTGCTTAGTCAAGAAGGCAGGCCCATAGCTTTCTTCAGTGAAAAGCTTAATTAAGCTAAGAAGAAGTATTCTACCTATGATCTAGAACTTTATGCTTTGGTTCTGTCACTTAGGAAGTGGAGGCATTACCTTCTACCCAAGGAGTTTGTGGTCTTTACAGACAATCAGGCACTTAGTTATATCAACACCCAAGAGAAGTTGAGCAATAGACATTTGAAGTGGATGGAGTACATCCAAGCTTTTACTTTCACCATCAAGCACAAGAAGGGACAAATGAACAAGGTAGCAGATGCATTGAGTAGAAGATTACTGGCATTCCAAGAGATACAGATCAAGAGCATTGGAATAGAGAGCTTCAAGGATCTCTATGGGGAAGATGAAGATTTCTCAGAGGCCTACAAGGTATGTTCTAACTTTGAGAATCATTTTCATAGCCAATACTCAGAGTATACTTTGCAAAGTGGATTTTTTTTTAAAGGGAATCAGTTGTGTGTTCTAAAAGGGTCAATGAGAGAAAACCTCATTCAGGAAAAGCATAATGGTAGTCTTAGTGGACATTTTGGCATCAATAAGACATTAGAACTAATGCAAAGGTTTTACTATTGGCCTAAGTTGGCAAGAGATGTGAGGAGGTATGTGGAACAATGTGTTGTGTATATGAAAGCTAAGGGAGGAGCTAGTAATGGTTGTCTATATCAACCCTTACCCATTCCTAACAGACCATGGGAGTGTGTGAGCATGGATTTTGTGGTAGGACTCCCTAAGACCAAGACTGGTTTTGATAGTGTGTATGTAGTGGTGGACAGATTTAGCAAGATGATTCACTTTATTCCTTGTAAAACCACTCATGATGCTAGCTATATAGCTCACCTTTTCTTTAAGGAGATTGTTAGGATCCATGGATTGCCTTTAAGTATTGTTTCAGATAGGGATGTTAAATTCATGAGTCACTTTTGGAAGACTCTATGGAGCAGATTAGGTACCAACCTATCCTTTGGATCAGCTTACCATCCTCAGACCGATGGTCAAACAGAAGTGGTTAACAGGGTGATAGGTAACCTTCTAAGGTGCCTAACTAAAGAATATGGATAGACTTGGGATATGGTAATCTCACAGGCTAAGTATGCCTATAATGATAGTGTAAACTAGACCACAGGGAAGAGTCCTTTTGAGATTGTGTATGGAATGCACCCAAGGGGTATATGTGAGCTCAGGGATCTAGAAGCTATGAAACATAGGAGTGGACATGCTAAAGACTTCACTCAAACCATGAAAGAGATTCAGGAGCAGGTAAAGAGGACAGTCACCGAGGCTACACAAAAGTTGAAAGACAAGGTAGATATGACAAGAAAGGATTTGCAATTTGCAATAGGATATTATGTCATGGTTCATCTTAACAAATCAAGGTTGCAAAAGGGTATATCAACCAAAATACAGATGAAAAAGGTGGGACCATGCAAGATATTAGCCAAGTATGGGAAGAATGCATACAAGGTGGAGTTACCTGCTGATTTGGGAATTTCACCAATCTTCAATATAGCATATTTGATCAAGTACAAGGGATCAGTCAATGATATAGCTTAGACTAGTAGGGAGGTCTTCAAGGAAGTAAGCAACATAGCCTTACCTACTAAAGACAAACTACAAGTAGAGAGCATCTTGGAGTCAAGAGTGCAGAAATCTACAAGGAAGAGAGTGTACATGGAGCACCTCATCAAGTGGAAGGACAAGCCAGAATCTAAGGCCACATGGATGGATGAAGCTCAGTGCAAGAATCAGGGCATAGATGTCTCTCTACTCTCTCCTCAAATTCCTTAGAGTTTGTGTTGAGGGGGAGAATGGTGCAGGAGCACCCCAAAGTCAATCATCTAAGAGGGTAATCAAAAGGTCAAGACTTAATAACTTGTTTAGTTAACATATAGAAAATCCCTTCCATTCCTTGGATTTGTGCCTTAGAGGCATTTCGGAACTTTTTTTATGTTCATAAGGTCATGTTGACCATTTTCTAGATTGGGGTTTGGCTACAAAGATGTTTGTTGACCTTGTAGACCTCCCTATGTGATAGTTTGTTTTAAAATTTTGAAAATAAGGCTTATGGAAAGCCACAACTGGCCATGGAATAGTTAGGCTCGAGCTTAATTGAATCCAAAAAGCTATTTATGGTGTGCTTCGACCTGTGAGCAAGGTTGGAAGGCATTGGGAGTGTTTGTAATTTGAAATTTCATGAATGTTAAGTGTGGACAGTAAGAGGAGTTGCTTAAATTTTTGTGTTTTCCTTGTATTTCAGTAATCACGAGTGATCATGGCTCAGTATTTTGTTGTAGATTGTATTATTCCTTATGTTCTAATCTTGTGTGGTAGTGTCTAGGGTGTGAGTTCAATTTTCAAGTGTGTTTGGTAGGTAATTTGTTGTTGTTTGAGTTGCTGACCTGACTGGCAACCTATCAAGAATGGGGTCTTAGTTCTCTTTCCCACTATACCTGGTGTACAGGCTTTTGGGGATTAGGGATAGACTCCATGTTTGTAAATATGGTAGAATTAGGAGTGGATAGGAAACATGAAAGCACTGTGGAAGACTTCTCCTAGGCGAGCTTGACAGTGCCCGGCTAGGAAAGTCATGAAGTGCAAAGCACTTGGCTTGCAGGGGGGACCTTTCCCTAATAAAACACGTGGTAGAAAGGTGGATGGAATCCTTTCAGAGGCTTGGTAATAAAGAGGAGGCTTCACCAATCCATTAGAGTGGAGAACAAAATAACAATCCACTGTGTGGTCAGAAAAACCTAAAGAAGAGACCAATTTTGCAAACATTAAAGGTTTGACCTATGTACAGACAGTCAAGGGTTAAGACCTTTAAAATATTGAAGTGGTAGGCACCAGGACTAAGAATCCATAGAAAATATTGGGGGTTCTTTGGAGAATTTGGAGGAGTTACCCCATTTTCTCAGAGGAAAGACCTATTTTGAAAGCCTAGAATTAGGGAACTAAAACCCTAGGTGAGGGTTTGGTGGAAGCGATGGAGAGTTGGAGTTTGGTGATTGTTCAAGAACCCTAGGAAGATGCTGTGAAGCCAATGGAAACATCTCTACACCCCTGCAAGGACCTAATGGAGTGGTGAGGATAGTTAGCCTTTAGGGAAGATTAAGGGCTAAGGGAGAGTTAGTGGAAAGACACCAAAATTGGCTTGGTAGATTAAGAGTTTGATGATAGCGGGGTCAGCCAGTAGAACTAGGGGTACCTATACATGAGATATGACCTAAAGGTTAAGGTGGGAGATTCACCTAAGAGTTCTTGAGAACAAGGACCCAGAGCATGGAACAGTGAGTGTTCCATCCAACCCTACCCTATCAAAAACCCTGTTAGAAGAAAAACCAAGGTGGAGGTCAATCCACAATTTGAGTATACTCAATATAAGTGTTTACAAAGGGAATGCACATGCATTCAGGAAAACTACCTATAGCTCACTACTCAAATACAAAAGGATTTCTACCCAAAAGAAGACTCATTATCTTATAAGCATATCCAGAAGACAACTGGAGTAGATGAACTATGAAATAGCATCTTCTAATGCTTGATTATAGTTCCGGTTAAGCACATTATTCACATTCTTCACATTTTATCCGCTTTTGCTCATGAAACTTTGTTTTCTTTAATCTGAATCACTAATATTTGTTCTGCTTGAATGAAACTACACACAATCGATGTATATTCCTTTATAACTCTCACATCACATCACAACATATATCAAAATGATATTAATAATTGTTTATATATATCCGCCACTAGATATTAGAACAACTACATGTCGACTTAAACAAAATAAGAAATGTGCACAAATTGTTAGCTCAATCCATAGAAAAATATCAATGTGAATCAACTAGTGTCAACCAAAGCATAGTAAAATACCCGAAACAACATGTCTCAAACATGAAATTTTTTAAAAATTATGTCTCAAAGATCCACAACATGCTACACACATTTAGCCAGCCTCTTTGCACTGTTAGACTGAAAATTAGTACACTGGATCTTCTAATTTGTACACCAATCAATGTGAACCCCAATGATTCAAGGATAACATAGCTCATACATCATACGACCTTACTTGAGATCCACACCACAAAATGATAATATAAAATTACATATGAGTCGATTTACACAACTCTATCGAATACCCTGTTTTAGCTTTGATAGATAATACATTTCTTCAATTTGACTTTCGATATAAGAAATTATGAGATGTGGATGGGATTAATGACTAGGGTTTCCATCAATGACAACACCAGATGAATTGTGTAGTGTCTCTTGCCAACAGTTACTATTATCCTTTTGTAGGTAGTGAGCCTCATTTTTTGGACAGTGAGTCCTACTTGTAAGCAATGAGCTTTTGTACCTGGCAGTGAGCCTCATTTGTATCCAATTTTGGAGCTACATTATATAGTGGGCTAATCCTCATCATGGTTTTTCCCTCATTGGTTTTTCCACATAAAATTTGTGTTTTTATGTGTTGTGTGGTTTCATGCTCTATTAATTATTTGCTCATCTTTATTGTTACATGCATTTGAGTAATTGTATTTTTTTCATTCAATAAGTGTAAGAAGATATTGATTCACACCCCCCCCCCTCTCAATATCTTTGATATTCAACAATATGTACATCATATGTACAATAGTGTCTGGCTCATACTTGTCACATATACCATAGTGACTATAAAACACAATCACATTGGCTAACACACACTTTTCGATAGTGCATCCCAAATAGAAAAGGAATTTTGGTGCATTGTGCACTACACCATGGGTCCCATCCTTTCCTCTAGATTTTTGCACCATCAGACAACTCCAAAAACAATCACTAGAATCTCAAGCAAGTCTACTAGCGATCATAATACTCCTAGACACCTGTCAATCTCAAGCATAATAGTACTACTCCTAGACACCTATCAATATCTCGATCATATTAGTACTACTCCTAGACACCTGTCAATCTCAAACATAATAGTGTTTCTCCTTAACTACTATCCATCTTGAGCATAATACTACCCCTAGACACTAGTCAATCTCAAGCATAATAGTACTACTCCTTGACTACTTTCCATCTCAAGCATAATACTGCCCCTAGACACCTTCCAATCTTGAGCATAATTGTACTACTCCTTGACTCATGCTTTGTACCAAAAAATATTTCCTTCCTATCATTATTCTCTAGTTATTTCTTTCCTTGATCAACCTTATCCATTCTTCCATTTAAAACAACATTTCCAAACTAATGCCAATCTTATTTCCTAGCTTATCCCAACTTGTAGGAGTTCAACCTTTCCTTACATATAATGTTTCATATGGATCAATTTTTTTTATTGTGGAATGATAGGAATTATTGTAATAGGAATATTTTACAAATCCATCAAGACTCGGTTTACCCTTTTTGTTTGACTTACCTATCTCAGGGTGATAAGATAAGCTTATTTTCAATTGAATTTTCAATAAGGTGATTATGGTTTACTTAAAACCTTAACATTACTTGTGTGTCCCTATTTGAGATAAACTTCTCAGGAACACCATGCAATCAAACACTACTTATCATAAATTTGTAGCTATGATTGGTACCCCACCTATCAAATTGGCTACCTTGGTGAGCCTATCCACCATTACCAAAATAACATTATGTCAAATCCTTGACATAGGAAGATCAAGAACTATACTAACAATGTACAACTTCCTCTATGGAGTTTCATGAGAATATAAAATTCCTACTAGGTGATGACAACCTATCTTCAGCCTATGGAACTCTTGACAACTTGCTACAATCCTTGCAACATCTCCCCATTCCCTTCCAAAAATATAGTGGTTTCACATTACTCAATAATTTTATCACTCTATATTGTCCTGAATATGGTACCAATTAAACTTCTTACCACATTGCAGTCCCTTACTTCTCAGAGTTTTGTACTTAGGTTCTTCCTCTAATTCTTAGTATTCCATTTGAATTAAATGAAACATCTTCCTTGGACTCTCTCCACACTTGATTCTTGAAAATATAATGAATAGATATTGTTGTGGAGATATGTCTCCTTCAACATTGGGGCATCCACAACTTGGTTTTTATTGCCCTTAAATAATTAATTTCAAAGTCATAGTCTGATTTTAGCTCAAGCCATCTCCTCTTATGAAAATTTAAATTATTTGAGTAATAATTTTTTCAGACCATGTTTGTTTGTTATTATCTCCAAAATTTTTCCAAACAATTAATGCACACATATATACCAAGAATGAAAAATTGGTACTATTTTAAATCATGTGGAGCATGGTTATGTTCATATATCATCCATTTCCTAATTCTTAGGTGTTAACTTACCTTTCTTTAAATAAGTGTAATGTTCATCCTTTTCTCAAGGCATCAATGATAACCATAAACTGACCTTCCAAATCTAAAACTTATAGAGTTGGTGTCGTAATTACTTCTCTTTCATTTGATCAAATTATTATTAATTTTTCTTGACCTTTCAAATATTTTGCTAATATCTCCTATAGCTTGGCCTTCAACTCCAACAACTTTTTTGCAATCATAAGAAACTTTGGATATAAGTTTTTTGATCTGAGAACCATGTCTATGGATAAGTCAAAAGAAATCCTCAGACTAGAAATACATCATCAAACTTTTTTGAATAGGGTACATGTGTATCCATATACTTCTCTTCTTTCCCTCGGTTTTTTCGAGGCTCATATTTAACATTAAATCATCATAAAAGTTGAATTCTCGGTATTCATCTATTTTCTCCAAATTGATTGTATTGATTTTCTTCTTGTTGGATTTCTAATGACTATTACTTTCCTTATCTTACCCTCACTCGGTATATCTTGCAAATAATTTTTGTTCCCCAATTTGCTTAATTATTCTTCTGATTTTGCAACATAGTCTCCTTCATATACAATTTACCCTTGGAACGTCTTCAAATGATCATAAAGGGACTACTATAGATTTACTTTCATTTTTCAAACTTAGAAGCTCAATCTAAACTTCAACCAAACACTTCTCTACCTAAGCTCTTATGTGGTTAGCCTGCTTTACTGTCTAATAATTTTTTCCTTGCAACCTACTTCTCTAAGAATTTTTTTCCATGATTCTTGGTTATTTCATCTTCTTCATAACCTTAGACACTTCAAAGGTTATTCAGTTTATTTTCCAATCTTTGAGTCTTGACTCCAAATTGACCATTCTCATTCTATTTGGTAGGATCATGTTAGCTTTCATCTTTACCCTTGTGAGTTGCTTCTTTTTTTCTGACCCATTCTCTTTATGAACTTTACTCTAAGGTACCAACTCTCATTCTTGATTTCAATTATCATTGCTAGGTTTCAATCTCGTTTTGAATCAATATTGTCATAAGATTATCCTATCTATTGGATACCTCCCTAGTTGGTTCTAATTTTCAATATGTTGAATTTTCTACATCACCTAGAGTTTTCCATTTATGATTACAATTATTTTCTTTAATTAAGAATTTGTAAAAATAGACATAAATCATATTCATAGATTACATGGTATCCTTACTTAATCCATAATCTTTGACTCTTTGCAACTACAGATTGTTGTTAGAAAGAGGGATCTCTTTGGGTCCTTTCTCACCTTCAGATTTAACTAAAACAATTTCAAATGGTGGATGTATTTGTAGGTACCCACCCATAACCTTCTTACTAATCCCAATTACATCCCTTTTGTAATCCAATGGAATCTCTCTATGAGTTTGTTGTTTAGGAGTTTTAACCTCCAAGGATGACTCTTTCCCAATCCCAAAGTTAGACAAGTTTTGGGAAATTAGTTTCCTTACTATTTTCCTTGTTCTTCTTCTCCTTTCCATCATATCATAAGAACCTTTCAAACATTTTCTACTGATAATTTTTGAGGAAAACTTACGTAATGAGCTCAAAGGTCCAAGTGTTGAACCCGGTAGCTCTAATACCACATGTAACATACCCAATGTTTACCCAACAATTTTCACCTAATATTTAAATTAGAAAGTGAATAACACAAGTTTCTAAAAACAAAGAAATGAAATTTTTCCTTTTCAATAATTTAATTGTACATTCCATAAATAATTTCCACATGTCATTGCATAAATGATTCAACTTTACATAATTCCAAATAGATGACTCTCATCTTTTCAAATATAGATTACAATTGATCCATGATCATGTTCATATACAAATTCATAACTTACAAGAGATTAATGATCAAGGTATCCTCATTTGGATCACACTTCTTTTGTTCCACAAGTCTCAGCTGCCAATTGCAAGAGGGAGAGCATCACCCAAGTGTTTTTTCCTCTAACCATGGACATAGTGGTCCCCTACACATCTTCCTAACTAAAAAATGTCCCTACCCTTCAATGAAGAGTTTGGTATGGAAACCTCTAATAATTCCTACTTGATTATGGTGTTGTGTTGTACATTACTAGTATGGTCATACAACTATTGATACCTGCCAACTATGTATGACACTCTTGACTAGCTATGCAATCGTAACACATAGTGAGCTGACAAAGTGTATGCAATGACTTCTACACGTACTTGCAAAAAAAAATTCATATATATAATAAAACCACTTTCTATGAATTAGTTTCATATTTTCACCTACCCCCTTACTCAACTTGTAAACTCTATTGACCTATGAATAACTCTTCCCTTGATTTGACCCCAAAGTTTAAATATCATAAACAAGACTTCATTCAAAAGTAATGACATACAAATAATGATTTAAAATAGATCAATTAGGTTTGACCCAACCTCTTGAATACCCTATTACACATTTATAACAATCCCGAGTTTGGCAACTACCTCTTATTCAAGTTATTTCTTTTAGTCATGGGAGTAATAACTCTCCTATTTCATGCATAATTAGTTAATACTAATGTAACTATGTCATCGACTAGACACACCCGGTCTCAATATAAATTACTAGACAATTTTTCAATATGTATAATAATACAAAATTAAACTTGATTTGAAGATTACTTCTTCGTATTGAGTTTCAGACTCTTTGTTTTCATACCTAGTATGGCTCCATCCTTCTAGGACGACATAACCAATCTAGTTATTCTTGACATTGAATGTCATATAAAATCTTATTTTCATGGTAATATCCAATAACAAGTCAACATAATAAGCTATTTAACTTCTAATAATTCAATTAAGAACCATTTGACTAATCTCCAATTTCCTCATGGTTCTTTCCAAGTTATCCTTTGCATAATTTATATATGTTACCTACGTTTGTATATTCACACAAAATCATACCCTTTTCCCCAATATGGCACATATAATCACATATTTAAATGTATGATAAGCTTATATTTAATCTGGTGAACATTTTATGCTTGAGAGGATTTTGTGCTTCTACACCTTAAAATCTCCTCACATCATGGCTTTGGTTTTCTGAGACGTAAATTTCTCTTCTCTAATATTAGAATACCATGAATATGTATTAATATAGTATTTTGGTTATAAATATAAGATAGTATCATTCAAAGATAGTGGGGACATATTTACTTCTAATATGTGTTATAACTCTCTTGTTGAAAAATGGTATAAAATCTTATTCAAGTGTATACCCTCATACTAGGTAATAAACTAATCTTCAAGGGTTATAAAAAATTGAGAAAATAAGTTCTCCACCCATGGTTAAACTACAAAATAACATCATTCCCTAGATAGTAATGGCATAATACTTCTATTATTATTTCAATCCCTTTCATTTCAAAGCAACATAACTCATATAGATAATACAAATAAAACCCTATATTACGAGGATATTAATCTATTACCCTATTTAGCTTATCTTTGCTATGCTAATCAAGCAATATAATCAAGATAGCTACTTATCATACTATTTAGATTCCCTAATCCAACTTATATATAATCTAGCTAAATGCACAAGCACTCATAAGATAATCAATAGCTATAGTGTACACACAATGATAAGACAAACACTTTTAGACAGTAATAAGAATTAGTTTTAGAATTAAAAAGAGAAAGAGAGGAAGATATTTCAAGCATGTGTAGTATAAAATAGCTCCCAACGAGTGTTCTATAACTCTTTTCTCAATGCACAATGGCTCTTTCTACTACCTCCTCTATTCTCAACTCTTCTTAATACTTCCAGTAATATCTCTATCTACTCAACTTAGCCTATCTTCACACTAAAAAAAAATACTCTTTGCTTTCAAACTCAAAAATATGTTCCTCTCAAACTCACAAAAAAAATTCTCTTAAACTCACAAAAATTATTTTAGAATGAATACAATGAATGGGCATCCAAATACTATGCAACTTCTCTCTATTTATACAAAAATGGATAGAGTTTGATTGTTAAAAGTAAGCTACATTTGATGCCACTCCTCAATTCATTGCCACCCATGGGTAGTGTGTATAATATAGGTGCAAATATTTCTTTGAAACCAACTCAAATCCTTTCCCATAATGCCATGACCCAGTTGATTATTATTCACTTATTGTTGGTTGTACATTATTTCAATAAAGAACTTTTTAAAAATGGCACGCTGGAGTCAACCAAAATTGAAACTATCCCTCTTTTCATTGCCCAAGTGGGGGCTTTACACCTGTTGCCTTTACTTGGTCAAAGTAACTCTTTGAAAGCTTGTGCAATGGTTCTTTAGAAATCTATTTTACCTTTTCCTTTATCATGGAATTCTTACCATTATTCATATGCAATATTTGGTGCCTTTGTTGGTTGCCTTAAATGTTTTAAAATAACCATTACAAATAGCTTTATAACTTTCTATCGCGTGGCATATACTTACCGCCATATGTGTGACTATCTTGCCATCAACTATAGCTTCCATCGCATATTTATGAAGGGAAAAACATGCATGGATCTAGAGACCCAACAGTGCGGAATACATTCCCTTAACACTAATACAACAAAGGAGTAAAGCATGAACAACTATCTATAGCTTCTAAAACTACTTGAGATGAATACAACAAGTAAACTAAATATTACACAGAGAAGAATATTCACAGTTGACACAAGATATACGTGAGAAAACCTTTTTAGGTAAAAAACCCACCACACAAAGCCAAGACTATTTTTGTATTATAGTAACAAACAGTTACATACAATTTACAATCATCTCTGATTAGCTCACAGCAACGCACTCCACCTTCTCACTATTACAATGTTATTACTCCTTCAGTTCGAACTACTCTTTCAATTCATGCAATCACATACTTGACTTACATAAGTCTTACATTGCATTCAATTCTGTCAGACAACCACCAATCACAAAGTACAATCATCTCTAATCAAATCGCACCACCAATAATCTGCCCATGTCGATCTTCCTGCATCAAGCTACCCAGGCCATAACTGTCATCACCCAAATCGGGTTCAGTTGCACCACCCTGAGTTGACCTGCACCTGCAGCAATTACTGCATTTGCCTCTAGCCAATAATCACATGACACTGAGCCACGTGTCCACACCTTACTCGCTGACGAGCTCTGACATCGAGTCCAACTCGGTCAAACCTGGTCACTGAGCTCACTGAGCTCTCCACATGCTTTACTGTGCTATCGTGGTTCACCTGAGCTCACCCTACAGTATGGCGGTAAGCCTACTGAGATCGCCATCCACTTTACCATGCTACCGCGGCCAGCCCCAAGGCACACTGCGATACCATGGTAACCGGCCAGGCAAACCGCTAGTGGCTTTACCGTGGCCACCGCGGTAACCACCAGTCAGGCTGTTGGCGGCTTTACCACGGCCACCACGGTTAGCCCTTTGGCTGGCCACGGTACCGTAGTAACCACCAGCTAGGAGCTGGTGGTCTTACAGTGGTCGACCTCTTGGCTGACCGCAGTACTATGGTAACTGCCAGCCAAACACCGCTAGAACCAAACTTAGCCACTGCGGTAAAGTGGTAAGGGCAGAAATAAACATTTTCCACGCCAAGACATTAAGGGTGGGGCTTCAAGCTGGAAGTTGAGACATAATTTCTCAGCAAGCTCCCACTTGGCGAACACTTCCAGCTAACCCCATGGCACCAAAAAATCACTGTTTGTCATAGGCCCCAAGGCCCATCGATTCTGCGCACCATCTGAACTTGTCTGTGCTCACAAGCTTTGTCAAAGCATCTGCAACATTTTTCAAGGTATCCACCTTTTCCAGACTGACCCTACCATCTTCAACCATGTCCCTCATGAAATGATACTGCACATCAATGTGCTTGGTCCTGGCATGAAAAGTCGGATTCTTTGCCAAAAAAATGGCACTCCGACTATCACAGCATATTGTAATCTGTCCAACATTAAAACCAATGTATGAACATAAATTCCTTAGCCAAATAGCTTCTTTGCAGGCATGAGTTGCGCCCATGTACTCTGCCTTTGTCATGGATAAAGCAACAACAGCCTGTCGCTTTCCCATCCAACTGATAGCTCCACCACTAAGCGTGAAAGTGTATCCACTGGTGGATCATCTGCTGTCAATGTCCCCTGGCCAATCTAAATCAACATAACCTTGGATGCTGAGAGATTTTTGTGATGCAACCATATTGCCATGGTAACACAAGGCATAATTTGAAGTCCCCTTCAAATACCTGAAAACTCTCTTCACAGCATCCCAATGTGATCTTCCTGGATATGCCATAAATCGGCTTAGAACTCCCACTGCTTGGGCAATGTCTGGTCTTGTACAGACCATATCATACATCAAACTACCAACAACACTTGCATAAGGCACACTGGTCATGTCCTCCATCTCTGTAGCAAACTTTGGACAGTCATCAACTAATAGTTTAGTTCCATGCATGATAGGAACAACAAGCTGCTTGCAGTTATCCATGCTAAACCTCTCCAGAACTATCTTCACATACTTACTCCGACTGAGCCAAAGCTTTCTGCTTGTTCTATCCCTGGTAATCTCCATTCCAAGAATGTACCTAGCTGCACCAAGATCTTTCATCTCGAACTTTGCAGACAACTGAGATTTAAGGTCAGAAATCAAAGTCTTGCTATTTCCAATAAATAACATATCATCCACATACAGGGTGATAACAAGCACACAATCATTCTTAGATTTATAATAAATACAATCATTAGATTTTGATCTCACAAACCCAATTGACAACACAAATGTGTCAAATTTCTGGTACCACATTCTAGGAGATTGCTTTAAACCATAGAGAGATCTGTTTAATTTGCAAACCATATTTTGTTTACCTCTTTCAACATAATGCTTAGGCTGGGACATGTAAATTTCTTCTTCTAGCTCACCATGGAGAAATGTTGTCTTCACATCCATCTGCTCAATTTTAAAATCACAAACAGTTGCTAAAGACAAAAGAAATCCGATGGATGTCAGCTTTGCTACAAGGGAAAAAATCTCTCCATAATCTATTCCCTCAATTTGAGAAAAACCTTTTGCAACTAGTCTAGCCTTGTACTTCTCAACACTACCATCAAGTCCTGTCTTCTTTTTGAATATCCACTTACATCCAACAGGCTTTCACCCCTTAAGCAGTGGCACCAAGTTCCAGTTGTCATTCTTTTTCAAAGAATACATTTCTTCATTCATGGCCTCCAGCCAAGAATTAGAGTCAGACATGCTGATTGCTTCTTTAACAGTCCTAGGTTCATTACTGTTGGTAATTAAAGCATAAGCATAGTTTGAATCTAACATAGAGAACCCATACCTATTAGGTTACCTCTTTTCTCAAGTAGATCTTCTTATAGGCTGAGGTGGATCTTCATCATTAGAACTTCCAGAGCTTCTTGAGCTCTCCTCAGTCTCAAGAACACTATGTAGCTCTTCCCTTTCTGGAGTGTGGGGAATCTCAACTACATCCTTCTTCTTGTCACTGTGATTTGTCCCAAGCTGCTGATCACAAACTGAAGGTCTTAGCTCATGAAATATCACGCTTCTTCTATACAAAACCTTCTCAGTAACAGGGTTCCAAAGCTTGTACCCCTTCACACCAACTCCATAGCCGATGAGAATACATTTGACACTCTTGTTATCCAATTTAGATCTCTTTTCATTTGGCACATAAACATATGCCTCACAGCCAAACACACGGACATATCTCAGAGAGGGCTTCTTTTGAGACCATGCTTCCAAAGGTGTCTTGTCAAAAAGAGCTGAACAAGGAGATCTATTTATCAAATAACATGTTGTAGCCATAGCCTCAGCCTAGAACTTTTGCTCCAGACCAGCACCACTCAGCATACTCCTTGTCTTTTCTATCAATGTCTTGTTCAACCTCTCAGCAACTCCATTTTGTTGTGGATTATAAGGCGTTGTCTTGTGCCTTTTAATTCCATGATCAATACAATACCTTTCAAAATCTATAGAACAGAATTCACCACCATTGTCTATCCTCAAACACATAATTTTCCTTCCAGTTTGATTTTCTATGAAAGATTTAAACTCTCTAAGCTGATTGAACACTTTTGATTTACTTTTCATGAAGTATACAAATGCCCTTCTCGAACAATCATCAATAAAAGAAACATAATATCTAGAATTTGATAATGAAGGAACATTAACTGGACCAAACACATCAGAATGAACATAATCCAGTATACCAGAAAATTTGTGAGGACCAGAATAAAAAGAAACACGGTGCTATTTTCCATAGATGCAATGTTTGCAAAAATCAAACTCAAGGTTGCAATCATCAAGCCCTTCTACAAGGTTTTTATTCTTCAAGGTCTTTAAACCTTTCTCACCAATGTGACCAAGTCGGTGATGCCACAACATAGTCTTCTTAGCTGGGAGTTTTACCTCCATAGCATTTGCAGTTAGAGAAGAGTCATCATCTTTCTCTATAGGTGTAGAATTACATGACTTTATAGAGGCACTATTACAAAGAATAGGACATGCATCCAGCTTGTACAGAGTGCCAGTACGAACACCCTTATCCAGCACTATTGCACCTCTAGCCATTTTACACCCCTTACTAGAAAAAGAAACTTCTACACCAGCATCATTTAACTTACTGACAGAAAGAAGATTTCGAGCCAAACCTGGTATGTGAAGTATGCCACCAATACCTTTGACTCTCCCATCAAGAAACTGAATTCTGACTCTTCCTCTACCAACTATATCTTGTGTTGAATCACTTGCCAAGTACACCTTTCCATCATCATACTTCTCATATTTAGAGAACCATTCTCTGTTAGACATCATGTGAAATGATGCACCTGAGTCAACTAACCAGACATCATCTAATGTCTGAGTTGTCAAGGCTTTTGCAATGAAGGCTTCTACATCACTTTGAGAAGATTCATTGCCAGAATCATTCTTCTTCTTCTCCTTGCAGTCCTTCCTGATATGACCAGGTTGCCCACAGTTCCAGCATCTCACCTTGAATTTTTTACCAAGAGACTTTGATCTCCCAGCAGATTTGGATTTTGAATTCTTGTCTTTCTTCTTTCCTTTCTCCTTTGGTCTACCGTGAACAGCAAGAGCCTCTTTGGCCATCTCTGAAGACTTCCTCTACATCTCTTCAGATAGCAATGAGGAAACAACATCTTCCATCTTGAAAGCAGCAGTAGTGCTTCCAATGGCCATCACAAGATGATCCCAACTGTCAGGTAATGAACACAACAAGAGCATGCAATGATCCTCCTCCTCAATCTTTACACCTACAGATATCAGCTGAGTGATACTCATATTAAATGAGTTCAAATGGTTTGCAATAGATGTACCTTCGTCCATCTTCAAGGAGTGCAACTTCTTCCTCGGGAATAGCTTATTTACCAAAGACTTTCTGTGATAAATATCACCAAGCTTCTTCCACAATGAAGCTACAGACTACTCCTCATGAATATTCAGGAGAACATAATTGGCTAGACTCAGTCTTATCAAACCTCTTGATTTTCTATCAGCAAGATCCCAAGCTTCTTATATTGTACTTTGTGGCTTAGTTCTAGAGACAGCAATCCAGAGGTCTCTATCCACAAGCAAGTCTTCTATCTTGAGTTTCCATAACTCAAAGTTACTACCATTGAATTTTTCAATATCAATTCTACTAGATGTACTCGCCATCTCAAACAGAAACAAGTTTCAACAAAGCAAGACTCCCACTGAAACAGTATTAGCACAAAAAAATAATCTTTCCTAGAAGGATAACACAACTGGCCAAGCTCTGATACCACTTGAAGGGAAAAACATGCATGGATCTAGAGACCCAACAGTGTGAAATGCATTCCCTTAACACTAATACAACAGAGGAGTAAAGCATGAACAACTATCTATAGCTTCTAAAACTACTTGAGATGAATACAGCAAGTAAAATAAATATTACACAGAGAAGAGTATTCACAATTGACACAAAATATACGTGGGAAAACCTTTTCAGGTAAAAAACCCACCACACAAAGCCAAGACTATTTTTGTATTACAGTAAAAAATAGTTACATACAATTTACAGTCATCTTTGATCAGCTCATAGCAGCACACTCCACCTTCTCACTGTTACAATGTTATTACTCCTTCAGTTTGAACTACTCTTTCTATTCATGCAATCACATACTTGACTTACACAAGTCTTACATTGCTTTCAATTCTGTCAAACAACCGCCGATCACAAAGTACAATCATCTCTGATCAAATCACACCAATAATCTGCCCATGTCGATCTTCCTGCATCGAGCTACCCAGGCCATAAGTGTCATCACCCAAATCGGGTTCAGTTGCACCACCCTGAGTTGACCTGCACCTACAACAATTACTGCATTTGCCGCTAGCCAGTAATCGCACGACACTAAGCCACATGTCCACACCTTACTCGCTAACGAGCTTTGACACCGAGTCCAACTCGGTTAAACCTGGTCGCCGAGCTCACTGAGCTCTCCACAAGCTTTACCGCGCTACCACGGTTCACCCAAGCTCACCCTATGATATAGTAGTAAGCCTACCGAGCTCGCCATCTGCTTTACCATGCTATCACGGCTGCCCCCAAGGCACACTATGGTACCGTGGTAATCGGCCAGGAAGACCGCTAGTAGCTTTACTATGGCCACCACGGTCATCCCTTTGGCTAGCCGCAGTACCGCGGTAACTACCAACCAGGCCGCTGGCGGCTTTACCACGACCACCACGATCAACCCTTTGGTTGGCCTCAGTACCGCAGTAACCACTCCCCAGGCCGCTGGTGACTTTACCATGGCCACCGCGGTCAGCCCTTTGGCTGGCCGCGGTACTACGGTAACCGCCAGCCAAGCCGCTAGCGGCTTTACCGTGGCCACCGTGGTAACCGCCAGCCAGGCCACTAGCGGCTTTACTGTGACCACTGCGGTCAACTCTTTGGCTGGCTGCGGTACCACGGTAACCACCAGACAGGCTGCTGGTGGCTTTATCGCGGCCACCGCAGTTAACCCTTTGGCTGGCCGCATTACCGCGGTAACCGCTAGCGGCTTTACCGCGGCCACTACGATCAGCCCTATGGTTGGCCGCAGTAACTACCAGCCAGGCACTGGCGGTCTTACCATGGCCACCGCGGTCAGCCTCTTGGCTGACTGTGGTACTACGGTAACCACCAGCCAAACACCGCCAGAACTAGACTTAGCCGCTGCGGTAAAGCAGTAAGGGCAAAAATAAATATTTTCCACCCCAAGATATTAAGGGTGGGGCTTCAACCTGGAAGTTGAGACATAATTTCTCAATAATTTAAAAAATCAATAATATGTATTTATAATACCAAGCATATATATATATATATTAGTATATATATATATATATTAATATGTATATGTTACCATGATTTAAACATAATAATATATTTATGTATTACTACATATATACACTATATGCATCTATGAGAATGTTTGTATATGTATTACATATCTACATATAGGTATACGTAGACATTAGTATCTACGCATGCTCATACCTACATACGTACACATGTATGTGCCATCGTATATATGCATACATATATATTCAACACAATATGTTGTAATGTGTGTACCCTTGGTCTCCTTGTGTTGTGCAACACAATGCTTGGGTTCCTTGCATGGCTTAACCACCTCTCATGGATTCATTAACACTGAAAGTTGTATTGGGCATTAACAAGTCAATTTTTTGGGGCAAGGACAATTATTTGTGCAACAATTGGTATCAGAGCTTGGGTCATGGGTTTTAACCCCTTGCTTGTGTTGGGGGGGTTTTGCAAGGTGTGAACTCTTTGTTTCCTTGTTTTGTGCAGTGTAGGTTTGTGACATGGCTTAACCACCTCTCGTGGATTCATTAACTTCGATGGTTGTATCAAGCATTAACAAGTCAATATTTTGGTGCAACAACAATTTTTTGTGGAACATAATATATATCTCATGCTCATTAAATTATTTTAACATTATGACTAAAATTGACTAAAAAATCAAGAATAATTAATGACAACCATCCTAACTTTCCTATCAACCCAGAAAGCTATCAGCATGGTTTAACACTTACTGACACAAAGCTCAAACTAGCTTGACAAGTTTTTCTAACCTATGCAATGAGTATGTATGTCTACTTAGATAGGTATTTCAATGGTTCCCATACCAAATTCCTCTCTTGGGTGATACTCTCCCTCTCCCCTCTGGAGGGTTCAAACATTTCTTGCATCTAACTTAGTGCAATATGTATGAAGTTAGTTGTTAACATATAACTCATTCATCACATATCTTAAGCATCATTAAAGAACTTAAAATTAATTCATCATAATACATATTCATACATTTCATTCATCCATTCAACATCATAAAAACATGATCTTGCATTTAAACTCATATTTACTCATAAAGGTAAAAGTAATCTGGTAACTTATGTTGGAAGTTTAGAAGTTTGTCATTGTTGATGTAGCTTGGAAACATGAGCATGAAGTGTATATGCATCAGTTGATTCGGTTGACCCAGTGTTGTCATTGATGTTAACATTGTGAGAAAGAATTTTTGGTGTCATTTTTATAGTACTAACTATACCGAAAAGTTGATCTATTAGGAATTTGGCTAAGTGTTCTCTTTTGACGATGTTGTGGTTTAGTGTGTTAGTTTTTGGGTCTGTACTTCACCACAAGAAGAGGTATAATAACTCTACGCTTTTAACTATATCATTATGAGTGGCTTATACAAATATACTCAAGATCTCATGAATTTTTGTGAAGCTTACTGGAAGATATCAATGGCACAATTCAACTGTATATAATTGTCATCTCTTTGTTTAATATATCAGTGTGGGAGATTCTGCATTTCCTTAAGAATAATTTTTTGGTACTACGATTCTAGAGTTAGTCTCACTGATGTTGAAAAAATGTGAAATTAAAGAAAGCTTGAATATGGAAGTTGTGTGTATTGGGAAGCCTATGAATGATTGGAAGTTTTTTTTATTAGGTCCAATTCTTGGCTGACCTAATATATGATATGTGTTGAGAATATTAAATATGCATTGCAGATGTTAGTTGGATCTATTTTAGACCCATGCCAACCTAAATTAAGTATTGCACATTTTTCTTGGGTGTGAAGATGATTTTGAATCATGTGTGGTGTTGACAAAATCTATTTTGGATTATTTTTACATCTAATTAGGCCGGCCTAATTGATGTGTGTGAATGAAATTAGGTATATATATATGAGATATTTTGGAGTTAAGAAGATAGAAGAGTGAGTATAAATAATATATCAGGTGCGGGTGGTCTCATATGATGCGAACATGTGAATTCACTGGTAAGAGTTCAAAATTAGAGAAATTTCTCTCAATGATTGCTAAGAAGAGCAGTACTTTATATTCAGAGACTCAAAGAAACTGAAATACAACACAAGGAAGGTGCACTTTGTATGAGTTATTACTTTGGAAGTGAGCCATTTTTGTATTGTATTTAACTCTAGTTGTGAGCCTCATAAGGGCAACGTGTATTGGCAGTGAGCCCTTGTAATATACTATATCCTGATATAATATATTGTGAGTGAATCCTCACCGTGGTTTTTCCCTTTTTTGGTTTTCCACATAAAAACCTTGGTGTTCATGTGTTATGTGACTTTTTGGATGTTTCATACTTTCATTCTTTGTTTTTGTTAATGTGTTTTGGTGATTGGATAAGCTCCCAGCGAATCAGCCGGCCAACCCCCCTACCCAAGGCGGACCTATTCAAAAGTTTAATAAAATACCGATTCACCCCCCCTCTCAATATTTTGAATGTTCAACAACTTAAAAATGGGGTGTAACACATGGTGTAGCCAAATGAATTTCATGAGGGGAAGAAAGAGAGGAAGGATGAAAGTGGCAGAGATAGGAAATTTTAGACTAGGGTCAAGAAAAGGAAGACAACAAAAAAGTATGCATGAAGAGAAAACACATGACTTTCAAATGTTTATGAGTTTTCAATTCATGAAATATTTCTTCTTACCTGGGTTGTTTGATGCAAAAGATCTAAGTGCATGAGCAATCTTACACACAAAAAAAAAAAATTGTGTTCTTTGATTTTTATTTTGGCTTGTTTGTTGTGTCTTGCAAGCAAGAAATTATTTTTATTTAAAATTCCTCAATTTTGAAGTTATCTAGGTGAATTTGAATTTAATTCAAATTCGAATTAGAGTTTCTAGAAAATGGGAATTGATGAAGTCTTGGGAGTGACAAAGATCCCACACCCATGCATGAGGGAGATATTCTTGGGTAGTGTAACTCAAAATATTTAAAAATTACCAGTGAATTGATGATGGGGAGATGCAAGCGCCTATAAATTAGAGATAGTGGAATGGGATTGTGCAAGAAAAAATAGAAAATTGAATTGAAATATTGTAGGGGAAGTAGAGGGAGGGAATTTTCCCAATGCCTAGGAAGGAAAAGAGTTATTGTTGTAGCCTAGAGGTGTGGAAGAAGGCCATGTCCAGTAGAGGAGTGGGGTCCAAAAAATGAAAAATGGGAAAAACATAATATTTTGGAAGAGACTTGCGTGTGAAGTGAAGAAAGTGGATGCCCAGGAGTGAAAAAAAAGGATTTGAGAGTGATTTTTTTTCTATTGTAGCGGATTGGAGGTGTCTTGTTGCTACTATTTGGTTTTTGAAAGCATCAAACTTGCCTATAGATGGTTCTTATTTAATGTTTTGGCTTACAAACTGTTGTCAAAAATTCTTATTGGATTAATCCATGAAATCAACATGTTATCTCAAATTTTTCATGTCATTTCATGTATTGGAAGGCTTGGATTGAGCTCTTAATGATTACCAGTAGTTTTTGTGAGTTTGGTGTTCCTTCTTGAATGTGTGAAACTATGGATTTTATGGGTTTTTAACTATGAAATTAGAGGGGTATTGCTGGGAGAAATATTGTGATCTGCTTATCTTCGTATAGATGAATTTGGGGCCTTTCATTTTCCAAATTTTTAGTTGAAAAGGAATTATTTTGATGGTTCAAAATAATTTTAAAAATGAGGTATCCCATGTGTTTTGATTGTAGTTTCAGAGTTGTTTGAATTTTAATTTATAGGGCTGCTATATCTATCTCTTATTTATTGTTTCTTGAGATAGCTGTCTTACATCAGGAAGTATGCACAAGGATATATTTTTGGTAGAGATATTTCTTTGGAAATACAAATATGGTAGGTATTTCTTTTAAAAATGCATTTTTTCTCCACGGTTTGGAAGGAGAGTATGTCTATAATAGTTCTATCAGTTTCCTAAGTTTCTAGAGAATATGTTTAGTATATAAGAAGTTTGAAGTGGCAAAAGGTTCAATGTTCCTATTTGTCAACCTATTTTAATTCAAGGTGTGTGTAGTAACGGCTAGTGTAACGTACTAACCTTTATATGAAGTAAAAAAATCTAATTTAACACCAAACGAGTAAATAAAAAAGTAACAAATCATTGCAATAAAAAAATTATTTTCTTTTATTGATAATTTCCAATCAAGATGCATAATATATCACAAAATAAATGCCTTTCCATTCCATATATACATCAATGTAAGAAAGCATAAAATTAAATACATATCTCAAAGAGCTTTAGAATAAATGGTTGTAAGATGGTCCAAGAATTTTCCTTTCAAATCTTGGTTCTTATGTTGCCTGTTGTGGAGGGGAAGCATCACTCAAGCACTTTTTCACCAACTATGGACTCTTAATGTGGTCCCCCACACATTTATCATTCAATAGATGGACCTTCCCTTCGACGAAGAGATTGGTAGAGTAACCGATAACGACAACCAACTAAGCTTAGTGTTATGCCCTACATAACTAGAACTTTTAATCCCACAATCTCAAAATAACATGTAATACTAGATCACGATGTACTAATAGTGTAGTATTGGTAGTCACACAATCCATAGTGGAGTCTCAAACATTACAATACTTTGTCCAAAGTTTTACATTTAGTATTCCTTCTAAGAGTCATCTATCACTTACACTACTCAAGGCCGATTTGACTTAGGGCTATCTTAAACTACACATAGGTATTGTCCTTCAATGGATATTTTGTCACCCCAGACTAACCTACAACCATTTTAATCTACTTGAAATGAATCTAATTAGAAAGTAAGTACACAAGCTCCCTCCCATACCAAATTAACCATCTTAGGAGTAACACAAGCTTTCCTAGTTAAATCAATAACTTAGTTGGGTGTACCTCAAGTGACTCTTGCATACAATCAAGCCTAGTATATAATAACTATGGTATACACTAATCTCCTATTATGGAGTATTAAAAACACAATATAAAAGTATCATAAAAGCTTCAATTTCATTTTCATGACATTCTCAAATACTTCTAATGCACACACAGAAAAGACAATTTAAGCAACATAGAAAACATAACAATTCGAAGTAAATAATAAAGAAAAAGAGATCCTCATACCTATTATCGCTTATCAAAATTAATGGTAGCAGTGTAACCCTTCTCCAACAGTAAATTAATTGATAATTAGCTTCTCAAACTAAGTCTATCTCACTTGTTGGTATCTTACTTCTCTAAAAATATATTCTCACTCCTATCTCTCTCACAATACAAATCAAAGTATGGCTGGAAATATACAAAAATATGAATTGTAAAAGATATGTAATCTCTTGAAGGAATGTGTCCCTCATAATGAAATAGTTCATCTATTTATAGAGCATCCAAGAAACCACGAAGCCTATGGTTTAGGCATACAAAATGACAACAAGATTCATGCAATGTAGCTCAACATTAAGGTAGAAATCAACTAAGCTTAGACTCAGCAAATCCTCCTACAAATCGACTAGTTTCCAAGACAAAAATTCAAAGACTTATTCCAAATGCCCATGGATAATTTTATTTGCTACAAAGAGAAGACATTTATATCAATTCAAACTCAAAGGTGCCAGTATCTTCTATTCTATATCCTTTACATTTGGCGCCATAAAACTCAGTCAACTTCCAAATTATGACAGCAAGTTTCAATCAACCCATCAGGTAAATAAATTGACTTTAGCTATTGATTACACTAGACAAAGTCAAGCATAGTCTCCATTAAGACGTTGAACAAGTCAAGCACATGACGAAAAACAATATAAAGTGTAATATCTACGCCATATATTATGTGTCATTTACATGATAATCAGTTTCTATTAGCAGTCAAAAGATTTTAAATTGGCTTCCATAGACTTGGTCAATATCAACCTTTATTCCTTAGTCTCTATTGACTATAAAACAGCCTTATGAATCAACTTTAATGAATAAGAGATAGTCGATCTCAAATAACATATATGATATGTTTAATATATAAATATATATTATGTACATAAATATATACTTAAATACTTAACATGTATATATATGTATATATTTATATATATATATTTATAAATATCCAGTAATATATATTTACATATATATACTATCTTGCATGTATTTGTATACATATATATACATGAATATAAGTAATATGGTATATAATAAACACATCATATTGAATGTATGCATATATATTTATAAATGTATATGCATCTATGTACACGTATGTGTAGGTATATCTATATCGATGCATCTGTATGAGTGTGTCCATTCATCAATGTACACATGTATTGATATACATATACATATGGATACGTGTATATACTATACGCATATATATGTTCACATTGATTACCATCATATTAATAAATGTGTATGTGTGGTATATCCACACATGCATATACATGTCATTAGATCCCATTGACATGCATGTGAATATATATAAGCATACTTCCACATACATCCCACTTGTCCATATGATCATAATAGTACAGGAAAGATCTCAAAAACTCAAACAGATAAACATCACCTAATGAATGCAAAAGTAAACAAGACTCTCAAATGCAAACATACTAGATAAGGATGACTTACCTATTACCCACAAACTAACTCAACACAATCATTCTAATGTGGTCTGTATATGCTTAGATAGTTTACTTGTACTAGTTACCCGACAAATATCTTCTCCCGAGTGATACTCCCCCTCTTCCTAGAGGAATGGAACACATACCTGCATCCACTAACACACACACATGGCAATCAATTGTTCATAACATATGCAATATACATAAACATCTCCAAAGTTAGAGTAATTATAATTCAATAACCTTTCATCACATATATGCAGTATTTCACCATGAATAACATCAACTGAGGTAGCATCAATTGAGGTAGCATCAAATGAGATAACATAAATATTGATAACAAGGTACAAGCATATTTTATTCACCTCCAAAATTCACAATACATCTATATTTACCCTATACATAGTAATAGTAAATAGTAGTTCTACAATTGGGGTGTAACATAATCCCCCCCTTATGAATCATCATCCTTGATGACCTAAGGTATTATTCAAAACATAACAACTAACACCACATTATTCAACATTCTTAAAAGAATCAAGAATAATAGGGAATTTCTATCGAATTTTTGCATATTCCTCCCAAGTAGTTGAGTATTATGTGTACTAGTCCCACTGGACTTTAAAATACAAGACTAATCTATTATGCAAGTGTAGCTTATGTTTTCCTAGCACCTTGATGGGCTCGAGAGTTACTACTCTGGGGTCCTGTACCTATAAATTAGTCCAATCAAATACATGATTATCCCCTGGTACATATGTTTTAAGGTAGGACATATGAAAGACATTACACATTTTGGCAAGAGCTAGTGGCAACACGATCCAATAGGCTACTGGATTCACTTCCTCTAGAATCTCAAAAGTTCCAACATAACATGCGGCTAACTTAGAAGGCTTTCCAAATTTAATGGAGCTTTTCCGAGGTTTCACTCTCAACAATACTTTTTCACTTAAGAAAAAATTGCAGGGCACTCTCTTAGTGTTAGCATAACTTTTATGTCGATTATTAGATTTAGCTAACCTTTTCTTAATAATCTTAACTTTCTCATCCACTTTAGCCAACATTTTTGGCCCAAGACTCACTTGATCCTCAAGATTATCCCAACTTATAGGATTTCTACAATTCCATCCATAGAAAACTTCGAATGGGGCTATCTTAATTACAGAATGGTAAGAGTTATTATAAGCAAATTAAACTAAGGGTAAGTAATCTTTCCACTTGTACTACTAATCCATGCAATACATCCTAAGTAGGTTTTCCAATACTTGGTTTACCCTTTATGTTTTCCTATCTATTTCCAGAAGATATGTTGAGTTAATATTCAATAGAGTCCCTAGTGCAAAAAACAAGGTTTACCAAAACCTAGAAGAGACTCGTGCATCCCTATCTGAAATAATATTTTCAAGAATCCCATGCAATCTAAACACTTCTTGCACAAATTTTATTTCTATGATAGGTGCTCCATCAGTTAGGTTCCCAAGCATAAATGTGCCACTTTTAAAATCTTATCTACTACTACTAGTATGGAATTATGCTTATTCTTTGGCATAGGCAATCCTTGCACAAAGTCCATACTTTATGACTTGTCACTTCCTCTTTGGTATGTCATGTGGGTATAACAAGCCTACAGGATGATGATGCTCAACTTTCACCCTTTGACACTCAAGACACCTAGCCACAAAACTAGCGGTGTCTCTTTTCATTCTCTTCCAAAAGTAAAATGGTTTTATATCAGCCATCATTTTCATCGCTCCAGGATGTCTAGAGTATAGTGCTTCGTGTTTTTCCTTCCATACTAGATTTCGTATTTCCTTTATGTCAAGTACATACATTCTACCCTTGTATCTAAGTAATCCATTAGGTTCAAATTGAAAACCTCCGTACCTAGAATCTTGTGGATTACTCGTGAGTGCTTGCTTAACCTGCAAATAATACTCATCCTCCTTGCACTTTTGGAGTACTTGCCCCTTGAAATCAGTTTGAATTTCTACTAAGGAAGCAATATGTCATCTTTGACTTAATGCATTGGCAACCCGATTTTCGTTCCCTTTAATATGACTGATATTAAAATCATAGTCAAATAGTAACTCTAACCATCTTCTTCATCTAGCATTCAGATTAGGTTGAGTAAAAAGGTACTTTAACCCATTATGGTTAGTTTTTAACTCAAAATATTTTCCTATCAAATAATGCCTCCACATCTGCAATGCATGAACCACAACTAATAATTCTAAATCATGTGATGCATAATTCATCTCATATGGTTTCAAATTTCTAGATTCATAAGCAATTACTTTCCGATCTTGCATCAGCACACCTCTTAACCCTTCTTTGCATGCATATGTGATAACCATAAAATTACCTTCAGTATCTGTTGCCTTTAAGATTGGTGTGGTGGTTAATTTTTCTTTGAGTAGGTCAAAAGCCTCTTGACACTTCTCATTCCATTCAAATCTCTTTCCTTTCTTTTGCAAAGAAGTAATTGGAAAACGAATCTTAGAAAAAATTTCTACAAACTTCCTATAATACCTTGCCAAACCCATGAAACTTCTTACTTCCAACATATTTTTGGGTATAGGCCATTCAATTACTACTTTGATCTTTGTTGGATCTAACAAAATTCCATATTTTAAAATCACATGACCTAAATAATGTACTATCTTTTGGAAGAATCTACACTTGGAAAGTTTACCATAAAACCTATGCTTTTTCAAGCATTGTAGGACTATTTCTAAATGCTTGCAATGTTCTTCCTCATTTCTAGAATAAATCAAAATATCATCTAGAAAAACTAGTACAAATTTGTTGAGGTAATCCCTAAACACACTATTCATTAAATTCATGAATGTTGCAGGTGCATTTGTTAAACCAAAAGGTAAAACAATGAACTCATAGTGTCCATATCTGGTTCTAAATGGAGTTTTAAATATATCTTCATCCTTAACCCTCAAATAGTGATATCTAGATCTTAGATCTATTTTAGAGAAAACAGTGGCACCCCTCATTTGATCAAAAAGGTTATCAATGTGTGGCAATAAATACTTGTTCTTAACCATAGCTTTGTTAAGCATATGATAGTCGATGCACAAATGCAATGTACCATCCTTCTTAATAAAGATGACCGGTGCTTCCCAAGGTGAAACATTTGGTCTTATCAGTCCTTTTCACAACAACTCATCCAATTGTGTCTACAGTTCCATAATTTCATTAGTTGTCATCCTATAGGGTACTTTAGAAATAGGTTTTGACCCTTGAACAATAACTATAGAGAATTCAAATATTCTTTTCAAAGGAAACCCCGGTAGCTCATCTAGAAACACATTCAAAAATTTCCTCAAAATTGGATACTTCTCCATATCTGATTTTCCAATTTCATCTATTTCCCCATCTTCTAATTCTTATAAACTCTAGTACTCAAAATTATCACAATCCTTCCCAAATTCATCAATATTTATGATGAAGAGTTTACACCCTTTCTTCTCGGCTCTTATAAGTTACATTGTCATAATTTGTTGAATCCTAACCTCTCTAGTTATTCCTTGGAATTTAACTTGATTTCCAAAATCATCTAGGCATTCAATATTCTTTGCATGGTAGTCTACTATAGCCCTATGTTTCCACAACCAATTCATTCCTAGGATAACATCATATGATCCTAGAGGTGTGAGATTAAGGTTAACTTTTGTAGAAAAACTAGGTAGTTCTATTCTAGCCTCGAATAAACATTGCTCCACCTTTGGTCTTGTCTGGTTTGCATACTCTACATCCCAATACATTGCAATGCGTCCCACTTTCCTAGATAATTCCTTAGCTATTCTAGGTGTAATGAAATTCTCGGTTGCACCAATATCAATAAGAACATAAATAGGTAAGCCAAACAAAATACTTGGTGTTTCGACTGGAGTTACTTGGTAATCTATTTGTCGATCTTCCACAGCTACATGCATCCTTTTTCTGAAAAATTTCCTGTTGGGTGGGTAATTGATTACCATATGGTCATGATCTAGAATTTTTATTGGTATACTCACTTGCATAGTGATCCCCTCTGCATATAAAACATCCTATAGTTGGTCCTCTTTTCCCTATGGTTTCTCCAAACTTGTTCATATTTTCATTAGCCTTGATGGTATTACCCATACTAGTATCATTCTTTTTCTGCTCTCTCCTATAATATTTTCCATTATTGTGGAATCTTTTCCCCTTTTGCCTTGGAATTTTTTTTTTTGATTCCTCCTTTGGAGTTATCTTGTTAGGAACTTCCACATCCTTCTTTTTCTCTTTTCTTTCTTGACGAGTGGAATTAGCCTTAACCTTTTTCTCCTACTTAATTGCTTTCTCATATACAAGATCCATTGTTGTTGGACCATCCATATCCACTTCCCCTCTAATCTGATTATTGAGTCCCATTATAAATTTCCTAATGTGGAAACACTCATCCTTGTGATATATGGGAATATAGTGCAAAAGTTGGGTAAACTTCTCCCAATATTTGTTGATTTTCATGTTACCTTGTTTCAAACCCTAGAAATCCAAGATTTTTTGGTCATAATATAGTTGTGGTAACCATATTTTGTGGAAAATCTCCACAAATTATCCCCATGTCAGCTTCCATGATTGGATATTTAGTTAGAGGCTTCTTCTGCTAACTGATATGCACTCCATGCAGCTTTAGTAACCTCATCATAGTTTTTTATTTTAAAATAATTTTCCATTTGAACAAGCCACACTTCAACCTCGTTACCTCCAGCACTACCATCAAACTTGGGTGGAATTACCTTCTTCATTTCCCTCAAAAGTTTGAAAGGCACAAGTTTCGTATTCCTCTCAATATATGGTGTAGGTGATTTTTCCTTCTCATGATTATGGTTTTAATTATGACCATGGGGAGAATTTTCTCCCTCATGATCATAAATGGTTACTTTATTTTTCTACGCTATCCTTAACTCTTTCTTGTTCAAGGTTAAAGCCAACCTTTCTAAGATTTGGTCAAGCCTAGCCTCTACTCCAGTGGTTCCTTGTTCAACCTCTTGACTTCCACTAGAATTATTTTGTGTCCTCACCATGCTTATGTGATTTGTTTTTACTTGAATTTTTTTATCCATGTTAGACTAAATTATGTTATCAATTATCTTACATGGAAAACATAAAAGTAAAAAGTCACATGTTGGATAGGACAACTAAGAGGGGGGTGAATAAGTTTTCACATATTATAACCTTCAATTTAATTACCAGAACTAATACATAAACTACTTAAATGATTAATCATCAAATACTAATGTAGAAACTCAAGTCCAATGCACAAACATAATAACACCAGGTTTACATGGAAAACCCAATGAGGGAAAAACTACGGTGAGGATTAACTCACTATAGAGAATATAAAAAATGATTACAAAAAGGCTCACTGCCTAAGATAAGGCTCATTGCCTATAATAACGACTCACTGTCCAAAAAGGATACAACCCGGAGGGCTCACTACCATAGACATACAAAAGATGGCTAACTACCAGAATTGAAAAGTTAAGGCTTACAGCCAAAAGTGTGAACTAATAGATTACACCTTACTTGTGTAGAGTTCAGTTCCAGATGAAGCTCTATATAGGTAGTATTGCATTTCAATAATCACTCAATAATTCTGATCTGATCATACACTTTATTGTATTCGCCTGCTTCGCTTACTCTTCTTTTTTGTACTCTCTCTTTCTCTTTCTTACTATCACACTCTTTTCCTGTCTCTTTTTTTGTTTCTCTTTTCTTCTCGGAGAGTCTCTATATATATGTATGTATATCTTATTTTTCAATTAGGTCAACCTGATATAAGGTTAATTAATTTATTATGTTGGTCAAAAACATCCATAAGACATAATTAGTCCACATAAAATATTTTGCACACTGAGTCTTCCAAGATCTTCGAGTATCTGAATCATAGCTTGTCTTCACAATAGAAACCGGACCTAAAAACCAACACACCAGACCACCTAAAATGGTCATGTTTGATAGGAAATAGCTTCCGATAAACAACTCATACATTCAATACTATGTTGACATCAATGATAACATATTGACATTAATGACAACCATTTGATGCAAGCTTCAACTTTCAACAATCTCCCCCTTTGTCATTGATGGCAACACAAGATGTGAAAAGACAACAACAACAACCTTTGTAATTCTTTTGATGAGATGAAATGATTTTCATTATTTTTCATATGATTCCTCTCCCCCTTTGACATCAATGACAAAAAATATCTATCTCCCCCTTAATTCAATTTGTTTTACAAAAACAGTCTTCAAAAAGGATATCAAAAATAGTTATTTACCTCAACCCTTCTCCCTTAAAATATCTCCTTGTATTTTTCTTTTAGTTCTGGAAGACATGTCTTCCAGGAAACCACTGCCAACATGATGTTTAAACAAATACTATTTTTCTTTTCTATTAAATCAATTTTTTTTAGAAGAGTATCCGAAATAACAATATTTTGTGCACTATTCTCAGCTTCTACCAGGAGACCAGAAAGTTGTTCCAATCTCAACTCAATTATTTCTTTAAATTTCCAAAAATTATTCACAATACCATCCCTCTATAGCACAATGACTTCAAGCTCATATTGTAAGGAGTTGATCCTTTTCTTTTGCGCTCCATCCTTGTCATTAAGGATATCATATTTTTTTCCAATAGAATTCAATTCAAGCTCAATAGCATCATTTTTTTGCTCTATAGTTTCCAATAGTAGTTGGCCACTAGAGACAATACCTATACACACTGTTTACACTCTTGATGTAGGTTTTCAATTCATTTATTTTCTCATTCAATTTCTTCTATGCATTTCGACATCTTTCTTCCATGGCTAATTGAATTTCATCTTTTTTTGTTGTTTCACTAGGTGACTGTGTCTTTAGTCTTTCTTCAATCTACTCAATCAATACTTCCGGTAAAGCACTTGTCACATTACTTAGGTCAATATCATTATGAATTATGTAAGTAGTTAGGGCATTTGTAATCTCATCATTTTCATATGATGGTTGTAACAACCATTAATCTCCAATCTTCTTCAGTCCACCAGATTGCTCAAGAATCTTCAACACCTTTCTCCTTAGTAAAGTCTTCTTCATCATCAGTTGATGCCATATCAATTGCTTATGTAATGTTTTCTTCTTTTTCTTCTTCCTTTTCCTCTGATCTCAACTTATTTATTTCCAGAGAACATGAGATAATTCTTCTTGCTTTCCTCTTTCTAGAGGAGGATCTTGCTTTAGACATCCCAATTGGACTAGAAATCATGTCATAACTCCATAAATTTATTTTGTTTTCAAAGTATTCTTTACAAACCTTATCTTTTTTTGCTAGGAATTCTAGATATCGGTAGAACTGCTTCCCAACTAGTATAACTGACTTCCACATAACATTCTCTTTCAATAGTAAAGATTTCAAAAAATACATCATCAAACATATAACTAGAGATCCAAAACAAAAAGAATAATTGTCATTATTTTTTATAGTTATATTCTCCATTAATTAATTCCTTAGTAACTCACACAAATTGAAATCCTCTTTCTTCTCAACCATTTGATGCACAACATAAATAATAATCGTTGATAATCATTGAAGTTGATGCATACCTTATCACCGGGTCGATTATAGTATGAATTACAAGTTCTCTTTGATCTCCTGTTACCCTAATTAGGGCTTCAACCTCCTTTTTATTTACTGACTTCTTGACTGGAATGGGTCCATTATTGCATAATCCTATTATTGTTGCAATTTCTTCCTTCATGATCTCATAGGGTTTGTGATGAGGGATACACTGCCCAAACCACACAAAACATAACAATAGATACAAACACATAAGATGTGAGATAGAAAATAACCCACTTTCAATTAGTTTTAGAAAAATGAAATTACAGATTCAAAACTTACATGCTACAGCCTCATGGGCTTGACTCATTACAACAAAATCAACTCTAAAAGAAAAACTATTATTCAAAGCCACAATCTGCACTAATGGAGCCACCTTCTACAACCCCCCACTTAACCCTTTTATTTTACCCAATAATTGCCCTATAATTTTTTGGAAAGTGCAACTTTCCCTTTTGTTTTGGTGCAAAAAGTCTCATCGTTTGATTTCTAGCCTAAGAAGAAATTTTAATGAAATTCACTTTTTAGAGGACCAACTTCACAGAGCCATAACTTTTGATCTGGGTGCCTG
This sequence comes from Sequoiadendron giganteum, assembly GCA_007115665.2. Taxonomy (NCBI): domain Eukaryota; kingdom Viridiplantae; phylum Streptophyta; class Pinopsida; order Cupressales; family Cupressaceae; genus Sequoiadendron; species Sequoiadendron giganteum. Next base: position 837,855,827 of record CM021102.1, read on the forward strand.
ATTTGCTATTATTGCATATCGTTGGAAAAATCTCAAAGAGATCTACAACGTTTAAACCAACCATAGGTCAGTTCAACCACTTTTCAAGTTGTTTCAGGGCCTCTAAAGTTTTATATTTGAATTTGAAGTTGCATTGCAGAAACTTCCTCGGATGGAAACTTTAATTTCTCCCAAACCATTCAGGGTATTGATGTGATTCTTTCACAATTGAATTTTTTTTTCAGCTCTACTCCTTCAAGTAAATTTTCAGGTCCATATGAGCTTGTTTAGGTTGACTTACTAAAAATAGTAAGTGCCTGATTTTTGCTATTTTTGATGCCTGACTGCATTACACCCCTTAAGTGCCATCATGGGACTCAAAACAACAAAAGAAATTACAAAAAACAATGTTTTTGGGGTGATACAAGATTTCCCTACACCGTTGGATGCTCATACATCAGACACCCAAGGTAATTTGAAAAGTGACCCTGCCACTTCTTAGGGTTAGAGGGAAACCAATAGGGAAAACTTTAGTGGCGAATTTTTTGCCAATTGGCGAATAATTGAAATCGAAACCTCCAAAAATGGTGAATAGTACAAGGTAAAAATGATGTTGAATCGCCAAGTTTTCACAAAAAAAAAAAAATCATCTCGATTAATTTGCCTATGTATTATATTTTAAACAATATGTCATAGGAGCTGATTCACCAACAATTTATACTATAATCACAAATATAGATTATATTTGCCAGTAATATTATATTCCTACCATTGATTTTGGGAAAATATCACCACAATAATAAATGACCATTTAATTTTACGGATATTTTAGCCTTGAATAGGGCTTTTATTTATTGACATCAAATCATTGCTTACCTTTTTAATCGGATGGTTGCAGGTTGATTTTGTAGCCTAATACACACATGTCTTTTAAAAGTCTTGTTGAGGCCCAAAATTTGTTTTGGACCACATGATTAAATCTAATCGTGTGGCCCAAAACAAATTTCGGGCCTCAACAAGCCTTTTAAAAGGCATGTGTGTATTAGGCCGCAGAATCAACCTGCAACTGTCTAATTAAAAAGGTAAATTGCTAATCGATGGTAATATTTAAACATTTCATTTATTCTTACTTTTAAACTGAGATTTTAAAAAAACACTTAATTCGTTTTAATCTGTGAGGGGGTGTTGCCCCCTCAACCCCCACAAGGGGCACTATCCCTTGACCCCATCGATGGCTACCACCCCCGAGCCCCTACTTCAATATTACAAAAAAAGAAAGAAAAAAATGGGGGAACTGCGTCGACCAACTATGCAAATTTTTAAAGGAGAGATTCGCCATTGTAATTAATATTTTTAGTGAATATTCACTAGAATTCGCCACTTGGATTATTATTTTTTACCAATTATTCATTAAGATTCGCCAAGACTATACAAATTTTTTTAATAATGTGCATAGATTCGCCAAAAAAATTAATATTTTTTTTCAAATAAAAGGAAAGATTCGCCAGGTTTTTACACCTTCGTCGAGGGGGGGTTTCTTAAAGTTATCCCTGGAAACCAAGATGGTTAACCTCATCCTTAGACAACCATGATGAATCTTCCATAGGCCTTCCTTTCCATTTTACCATATATTCTTCATACTACATGTTCCTTGTACTTCTACCCACACGACTATTCAAGATTTCTTCTATCTCCTCCTTTTCTGAAGTAAGTGTAGGAATATTCCACCATGCTTCTATTGTTTATTCATTAATTTCCCTTTCATGATATTATGTTAAGTCTGAAATGTTAAACATAGGTGAAATATGAATTTCATCAAGCAACTCTACCTCATATGCATTTCTTGAATCATGCTTCTTCAAGATCTTGCATGGTCCAAACTTCTTCATGTTTAACTTGTTTTATGTACCAACTAGAAACCTCTCCTTTCACAAATGAACCATGACTTCATCTCCTACCTGGAACTCCTTATGCCTCCTTTTCTAATTTCCCTTGGACTTATATTGTGAGTTCATCTTATTGATATGTTTCTTCACTTCTTCATGCAAATTATTTAGGTGCTCAACAAAATCTTCAACCTCAACACTACTCTTCTCCCCCTTATCCATCTTCCTCAGTTCAGAAGTAATTCTTGGACCACTCCCATACACATTCTAGAATTGTGATTTTCCATTTCTCTTGTTGATAGAATTGTTGTAAGAAATTTTTGCTTGTGGTATAATAAAATCCCATCCCTCGGGCTTATCTCCTACTAAGCATCTTAGCAGGTTGCCCAAACTCCTATTCACCAACTTTGTTTGTCCATTAGTCTATGGATGGTGTACAAAACTGAAATTCAAATCTATTTTCAACTTTTTCTATAATGTCCTCTAGAAATATCCAACAAATTTAGTATCTTTGTTTGAAACTATACTCTTCAATAGACCATGCAGTCTCACCATCTCTCTGAAAAACAACTCTGCAATATGAACATCACTAGCCTTATGACATGGAATGAAATGTGCCATCTTTGAAAATCTATCCACCACCACAAATATGCAATCATGCCCTATTTGTGTCCTTGGCAAGCCAAGAACAAAATCCATGCTAATATCCTCCCATGGCCTCTCAAGTATAAGTAATGGTTGATACAATCTAGTATTCTAACTTGTCCCTTTCACCATCCGGCATACTCTACAACTTTGTGCAAACTTCTTCACATCTTGTTGTAACTGTGGCCAATAATAATTCTCACTAACCAGAGAAATGGTCTTATCTCAACTGAAATGTCCTACCAATCCTCCACTATGATTCTCCTTGATTAGATTATCTCTCATAGAACTCCTTGGAATGCACAATTGGCTTCCTCTAAACAACATACCATCTTGGATTAAGAAATCCAACCATCTTGTCCTATCCAATGTAACAGGTTCCAAACAATCCTTCCAAGCTTCTACAAAGTCTGGATCTTCAAGATACAAACTCTTGAGTTCATTGAACCCAACAACCTCTATATTCATCTCTATCAAAAAAATTTCCTTCTACTTAAGGCATCTGCAACTTTGTTTGACCTTCCACTCCTATGCTTCAAAACAAAAGTATAACTCTGCAAAAACTCAACCCATTTTAATAGCCTTTGATTTAACTTTCCTTGACTATTGAGATACTACAAAGCCTAGTGATCAGTATATAAAATAAATTATTTTGGTAAATAATAGTGTTTTCATTTCTTCAAATCCTAAATTATAGCATAAAACTTTTGGTCATAGACATAATATTTCTTCTTAGCATCATTCAACTTCTCACTAAAATAGGCAACCAACTTACCTTCTTAACTCAAAACAACTCCTATGGCAGTGCCACTAGCATCCCAATCTACCTGAAAGACCTTATTGAAATTTGGAAGTGGAAAAATAGGTTGCTTTATAACTTTTTTCTTCAACATATCAAAACTTTTGGCTGCTCCTGTAGTACACTTAAACTCTTTTCTATCCCCTCTCATTTCTTCAATTAGAGGTGCACAAATACTACTGAAATTCTTAATAAACTTTCTGTAAAAACTTGCTAGACCATGAAATTATCTTACCTCTATAACACTCCTCGAGGTAGGCCATTCAATGATAGCTCTCACCTTCTTTGGATCCATTTTAAGACCCTCTGCTGAAACAAAAAATCCCATATACACCAACTCTCTCTTCACAAAACTGCATTTCTTCAAATTAATCAACATCTTCTCCTCCCTTAGCTTCTCAAAAACTCTTCGAATATGCATCAAGTGCTCCTCCAATGTCTTACTGAAAATCAAAATTTCATCCAAATAAACAATAAAAAAAATTCCTAAAAATTCTTTCAATACCTCATTCATAAGCCGCATAAATATGCTTGGTGCATTGGTTAGCCCAAAAGGCATGACTAACCACTCGTACAAGCCCTCCTTGGTTTTGAAGTTTGTCTTCTAATAATCTCCTTCTCTAGTCCGGATCTAGTGATATCCACTCTTCAAATTTGTCTTCATGAAGTACTCAACTCCACTCAAACAATCCATAATGTCATCCATTCTAAGCAAGGGAAATCTATAATTGATGGTGATCTTGTTGATGGCTCTAGAATCTATACACATCTTCCATTCCCCATCCTTCTTTGGTGCTAGTAATATAGGTACTGCACATGGACTCAAACTCTCTCTAATCAATCCCTTCCACAAAAACAATTACACTTGTCTATTCAACTCTTCACTCTATGTTGGAGTCATATGATGAGCTGCCTTATTCAGAAAACTGGCTCTGGGAATTAGGTCCATCTGATGACTAATCTTTCTTACTAGAGGAAAACCTTTAGGTGCTTTATCAGAAATAATAGCCTAAAACTCACTCAACAAATCTCAAACCTCTACAATTACCTCATTAGTGTCTTCTTTATCAACTCTAGGGATCAATGCAAAAAACATATGCTCATGCCTCATACCTTCTAGGAAATTTCTTCCATCAACCAAAAAAATTCTTGCACTACTGTATACCTTTTCTTCTACCTCTTTCAAGGGCTTCAACTTATGATGAACCCCATCCTTGTCAAAGAATAGGTGTTGGCATGTCCATCATGTATTGCTTGTCGATCAAACTACCATGATCTACCTAACAACATATGACAAACATCCATAGGAATAATATCACACAATACCTCATCATGGTAATTTCCAATCTTGAACTTTACCAGACATTGTTCATTTACCAAGGTTTTATGGTCCTTCTGCAACCGAGCAATCCGGTATGGGTTCGGATGCCTTCTCTCCAATCGCAACTTACTGACCATTTCCTCTGAAACAAGGTTATCAATACTACCTCCATCAATAATAACATTGCAAAATTTACCTTCACACTTACATCTAGTGTGAAATGAATTCTTCCTTTGAGTTGGATCTTTCTCCTCATTCAACAAGGCTCTTCTAGTAACAAGAACATCTCCTATTTTTGCATCCTTAGAATGTGAAGACTCAACATCTTCATCTACATGTGAAACTCATGCATTACCCTTAGGTATTCTATTTGTCCTTTTTTGGTGTTGAAAACACTCATAGGCTCTATGTCCTTCTTCTCCACACTGGAAACAGGTTCCACAAAAGCCTCCTCTTCCTGATCCTCGCTCACATATTCCTCTTCCTCTTTGGTCTGGATACTATCCTGATCACGAGGACGGTAGGTGGTATCTCCTTTTTTGTTCAGACTGTTACTAGATCCTTCACCTTATTTTGATCTTCATTTTGACTTCCATATGACCGTCCACTAGTCTTTCCACCATGACCTCCACCTCTTTGCTTTCTTTCAAACCTTCTATTCAACTTCTCTTCTACCTTCAAAGAAAATTGATATGCATCTTCAATGGTAGACATTCATACCAGACTCAACTCTTCTTGAATGCTCGGCTTCAACCCATTTATATAACAAGAAACTTTCTCCTTGTTGGCCTTAGAATGACCTATTCTGATCAAGACTTGATAGAATTATTTGTATAATCCTTAACATATTTTCTTGCTTGTTCCAACCCTTGCATCTTCTTCATCAAATCTAACTCATAGTCCCCAAGAATGAACCGTTTCTTCAATTTTTCCACCATTCAATCCCATCTTGTTATTTTCTCTTTTCCTATTCTATTTCTTTCTAACTAGACTTATTTCCACCATATTCTAGCATGGCCTTTGCAAATTTGACCCTATCTAGGTATTATATTTCCTCATACTCAAAATAATCTTCCATGTCATTGATCAAATCAATCAGCTCCTCTGGATTTAGGTTTCCAAAAAAATTAGAAGCTTCAATCTACGGCCTCTTTCCAATCTTGGAAATGGCCCTAATTAGTTTGACTTCTTTGGGATCCATTACATCCTATGTTTCATCTTCAAATGAATCCTCATCTTTAGCCTCATCCTCACTTTCATCTCTTCTTCTAGCATCATCTCCTCTACATATCTCTTCTTGCAATGCTTGAACTTGTCTCTAGAGGGCTCTAAAACCCTCTTCTATTACCCCCAACATTTCTTCTACCATAATTTCTTCGTGGAGGCATCTTTTCTCACAAACCCACAACCGTAAGTCTTGGTGTAAATTGCCTCACGTTCGGGGTGATTTGTCTACACACTCAAGAACTCTTTCTCTAATACCACTTGATGAGGGCTACGCCACTCAAACCACACAAAACACAACAATAGATACCAACACAGAAGATGTGAGACAAAACATAACCCACTTTCAATTATTTTCAGAAAAATAAAATTACATATTCAAAAATTACATGCTACAACCTCATGGGCTTGATTCATTACAAAAAAATCAAATCTAAAAGAAAAAACTATTATTTGGAGCCACAATCTACACTAATGGAGCCACCTTCTACAACCCCCCACTTAACCCTTTTATTTTACACAATAAATGCCCTAGAATGTTCTAGAAAGTGCAACTTTCTCTTTTTTTTGGCACCAAAAGTCTCGCTATTTGATTTCTGGCCTAGGAAGAAATTTTAATGAAATTCACTTTTTTAGAGGACCAACATCGTAGGGCCATAAATTTTGATCTGGGTGTCTGATTTGTTGTTATTGCATATTGTTAGAAATCTCTCAAAGAGATATACAACATGTGAACCATCATAGGTTGGTTCGACCACTTTTCAAGTTGTTTCGGGGCCTCTAAAGTTTTATATTTGAATTTGACATTGCATTGGAGAAATTTCCCTGGACGAAAACTTTAATTTCTCCCAAACCATTTAGGGTATTGAGGTGATTCTTTCACGATCGGAAATATTTTTCAGCCTTGCTCCTTTGGGTAAATTTTTAGGTCCATACGAGCCCATTTAGTCTGACTTACTAAAAATGGTAAGTGCCCATTTTTTTCTATTTTTGATGTTTGACTTCCTTACACCCCTTAAGTGCCATCATGGGACTCAAAACAACAAAATAAAATAAAGATATCATTTTCTTTTGGTGATGTAAGATTGCCCTACACCATTGGATGCTTCTGCATCAATTTGTCGAAGATCATCTTATCACCTTGAATTTTGCTTAAGATAAACCAAACAATTTCCACATTCGAAAAGTATGGAAATTCACTCCAAATGTCTAAACCCTTGTGCCCTAAATTCTTGATCATTTGCATTTTCTCAACTGAAAGAGAAGTCTCGAAGTTTCAAATATTTTGATGATCAAATTCATCGATCTGTAACTTACTCAATTTCTGCAATTTGTTGTTGTGTGGATTAAATACCACCATTTCCTTCGACTCCATTGTTTTAGCCTTTTTCTCCATACTTTTTCTTGCCAATAGACCTAACTCTTTATTTCTTAGTTGCTCTTACTCATTCACTTCATAATGAAAATGACTACTCAATCCTCCTTATTTAACTTGTTGTTTTTAGGGTTTCATCATAAATTTCTTGTGACATCATCATTTGTACTTTATTCTATCAGTACCTTCTTTTTCCAAAGCTTTTGGATCAATTTTGTATTTATTGATTTTTCAACTTTTAAATTGACAACTATCTTTGAGAAACACTGTGACCCAAGAGGGCCTCCGCATATTTTTTGATTTGTATTTTATTTGCTAGAATTTTCTCCAACACCTTCAAAATAGAGATTCTTATCACATATCTATATTTATTTGCATGACACCTCATATTTAGGGGGTTTTCTAGATTTTTTTGTGAATGCTCTCCCTGAAACCATTACTGGGTTCAGTCCTTAGAAGAGGTATTTACACTAGATGCAAGTACAGGGCCATTTGATTCATCCTTGTTCTCAAGTTCTTCCTTCTTTCTCCATTTTTTTTCCATTTCTCTCCTTACTTCTTCTGGATCTACCTTGTTCATAGGCTTGTTCTTTTTTTTTGGATTCAGTTTCTTCCCAACTTTGCTTCGGCAAAATTTTGAGATATGTCCTGGTTTGTTGCAAGTGTAGCACATAACATATCCTTGATCAAGAGATTTTGCACTCATCCTTGACCTGCACTAATTAGCCTTGTGTCAAAGATATTGCATATGTAATAGTAGCCTTGAAAATATTAAATTCTTCTATTTGTATCAAATTTGTTTATCATCATATGGTTTCTACATTCGATATCCCTATGTCCAAAATTGTTGCAACTATAACATTTTCCAGGAAGGAATCCAACATTCTAACTCATTCTATTTTGTTCCATCCTACTTCTACATTCAATTGCTTTATGTCCAAATTTATTGCATGAGAAAAAAAGGCCATTAAAATATGGGTACCTTTGAGCATTAGGTTGTCAGATGGGTATTCTTTTGGTATTGATCCTTTGATTCTTTCCTTGATAGGTACTACCTTGAAATTTCCTTTGATTGTCCAGTTTGTTGAAAACTGGATTAGTCTTTGAATTTTTTCCTTCTTCAAGTCCTAAACCACCTTTATCCTTTGCAAGTTTCTAAGATGAAATCAATTCATCAAGCATTGTGGAGCTTGTCTTGAACCTTTCTTCATGAGATTTCTCTTTTTCCAAATCAGCTTTAAGGGTTACTACTTCTTGTTCAAGCTTATCACATTTTTCTATCTTTTGATAGATAATTTATTTTAGGCTTCCTTCCTCTACCTTTGTTCAATTTCCAATTTCAGATTCTCTTCCACTCTTTTGCTTTATTCAAGTTTCATCCTTAGATTTTAAACAGTCTCCTTTGCTTCCTTTAGTTCCTGGTAAACTTCTTTATGTTTCAACTTGAACTTCTGGATCTAATTTTTTATTTTTTGAATGCATTCTCCTGCTTGCTTAACATTTTCTTTCAAATATTCATTTTTAGAATCTGAAGTCTTTGTTCTTAATTATTTAACTAAGTCTGATCCCTTCATCATTTAGTTCAACCTGCCAAGATCTCCTTCAAGCTGTTAAACTTATTCCAAAGAACCAAGCTCTGATACCAATTGTTGGATAGGACAACTGAGAGGGGGGTGAATCAATTGTCATAGATTAAAAAGTTCAATTCAATTACCGAAACTAACACATAAAGTGCTTAAATGATTAATCATCAAATGTCAATGCACAAACACAATAACACTAGATTTACGTGGAAAACCCAATGAGGGAAAAACCACAGCAGGGATTAACTCACACTATAGAGAATATCAAAACCGATTACAAAAAGGCTCACTGTCTGAGATAAGGCTCACTACCTGCAATAAGGACTCACTATCTAACAGGGCTACAACCCTAAGGGCTCACTACCACAAAGATATAAAAGATGGCTAACTACCAAAATAAAAAAATTAAGGCTCACAACCAAAAGCGTGAACTGATATATTACACCTTACTTATGTAGAGTTCAATTTTGGATGAAGCTTGATATATGAAGTACTACATTTCAGTAATCACTCAATAATTATAAATTGATCATACACTTTATTGTATTTGCTTGCTTCACTTACTCTACTCTGTTGTACTCTATATTTCTCTTTCTTACTACCACACTCTTTTCCTATCTCTTTTTTTGTTTCTCTTTTCTTCCCGAAGAGTCTTTATATATATGTATGTATATCTTGTTTGTCAATTAGTTCAACCTTATATAAGGTTAACAAGTTGCATATGCTGGCCAAAAACATCCATAAGACATAATTAGTCCACATAAAATACTGCACGTATTGAGTCGGCAAATATCTTTGAATATTTGAATCATAGCTTGTCTTCATGGTAGAAACCGAACCTAAAAACCAACACATCGGACCAACTATAACAATCATCTTTGATAGGAAATAGCTTCTAGTAAAAAACTCATACATTTAGTACTGTGTTGACATCAATGACAACCTATTGACATTAATGATAACCATTTGATGCAAGCTTCAACTTCCAACATCACATGTACACAAGAATTCCACATAAGATTAAGCACACTCATATTTTGATAAACACATAATTTTATTCATTTCTTAAGGATTTCAATATCCTTTCGATTACATGGAGTAACTATTCAAATAGTTGAGTGGAGAATATCCTTCGGATTCACTTTTGAACACCTTTGGATTTATCATCGGATAAATAGTTACGAGAAGCAATGTTAATATGGTGTTCATCAACAATGTAGTCTACACTTTTTACAAACATTTGTTCATGAGACCATTTCTCATCTGGTGGTGTCCTTGGTACATATCCCTTAGACTCATTACTCAAAGAAATTGCTATTGCTTCAACCAGTAGTATAACTCTAGGTTCCCTAAAGATGAATGCTAGACTAACACTTTCTTCTGAAGGCATATCCCTGGAAAGTGGTAATGACTTAGACTTTTTTGGCGAGATGGTTGGTAGGTAATTGTGCATAGCCTCCATCTTCATCTTCCTCTTCACATCAATGATCTGAGGAAGTGTGTGACTAATGGTTTCAGTGTCACTCAAATAGATAGCATTATTGTAGTTGGTTCCCTTTATGGTTCTAACAATGACTTCTTTTTCCTTCTTGGCCTTCAGGTAACACTCATTTTTGATTACTGACTTTCGAGTCGTTAATCTGAGACACACCATCCTGGCACAAGAATTTCACAACATTAGATAATGTTGGATGAAAAAATGATGAGATCATAGGTTCTAGAGCTAAACACGGTAGTTCTGATACCACATGTAACATACTAACCCTTCTATGAAGTAATTTTTTTCTTATTTAACACCAAACGAGTAAATAAACAAGTAACTTGATCATTGCAATAAAAAAATTCTTTTCTTTTATTGATAATTTCCAATCAATATGCATAGCATATCACAACATAAATTAGTTTCCATTTCATATATACATGAATGTAAGAAAGCATACAATTACATACATAGCTCAAAGAGCTTTAGAACAAATAGTTGTAAGATGGTCTAGGATCCTTCCTTTCAAATCTCGGTTCTTTTATCACCTACTGTGGAGGAGAAGCATCACTCAAGCGTTTTTCCACCAACCACTAACTCTTAATGTAGTCCCCGACACATCTATCATTCGATAGATGAGCCTTCCCTTTGACGAAGATTGGTAGAGTAACTGATAATAACAACCAACTGAGCATAGTGTTGTGTCCTACATAACTAGAGCTTGTAATCCCACAATCTCAAAATAGCATGTAATACTAGATCATGGTGAACTGACAGTGTAGTCTCGATAGTCACACAATCCATAGTGGAGTCTCGAACATTACACTACTTTGGCCAAAGTGTTACATTTAGTATTCCTATTGAGAGTCATCTATCACATACACTACTCAGGGCTGATTTGACTTAGGGCTATCTTAAACTACGCATAGATATTGTCCTTCAATGGATATTATGTCACCCTAGACTAACCTACCAACATTTTAATCTACTTGCAATTAATATACTTAACAAATACACAAGCTCCCTCCCATATTGGATTAACCATCCTAGGAGTAACACAAGCTTTCCTAGTTAAATCAATAATTTAGCTAGGTATACCTCAAGTGACTCTTGCATTCAATAAATCCTAGTATATAATAACAATGATTTACACCAATCTCCTATTATGGAGTATTACAAACACACTATAAAAGTAGCATAAAATTTTCAATTTCCTTTTTATGGTATTCTCAAATACTTCTAATGCACACACAGAAAAGACATTTCAAGCAACATAGAAAACATAACAATTCTAAGTAAATAATAAAGAAGAAGATATCCTCATGCTTGTTATCACTTATCCAAATTAATGGTAGAGTGCAAACCTTCTCCAACATCAAATTATTTTATAATCAGATTCTCAAACTATCTCTATCTCACTTTTTGGTAGCTTACTTCTCTCAAAATATATTCTCACTCCTATCTCTTTCACAATACAAAGAAAAGTATGGATGGAAATATACAGAAATACGAATTGTAAAAGATATGTAATCTCGTGAAGGAATGTCTCCCTCACAATAAAATAGTTTATCTGTTTATAGAGCATCCAAGCAACCACAAATCCTATGGTTTAGGCATGCAAAATGACAACAATATTCATGCAATGCAGCTCAACATTAAGGTGGCGATCAACTAAGCTTAGACTTAGCAAATCCTCCTACATATCGACTAGTTTCCAAGAAAATAATTCAAAGAATTATTCCAAATGCACATGGAGAATTCGATTTGCTACAAAGAGAGGAAATCTACAACAATTCAAACTCAAAGTTGGTGCTATCTTCTATTCTATATCCTTTACATTTGGCACCATAGAACTTAGTCAACTTCCAAATTATGACACCAAGTTTCAATTGACCCTTCAAGTAAATGAATCGACTTTAGATATTGATTACGTTGGACAAAGTCAAGCCTAGTCTCCATTAAGACGTCGACCAAGTCAAGCACATGACAAACACAAATATCAAAAGTAATTGCTATGCCATATATCGCGTTCCATTTACATGATAATCGGTTTCTACTATCACTCAAAAGCTTTTAAATCGGCTTCCAAATACTTGGTCAATATCAACCTTTATTCCTTAGTCTCTATCGACTATAAAATAGCCTTATGAATCGACTTTAATGAATAAGAGATAGTCGATCTCAAATAACATATATGATATGTTTAATATATATATATATATTATATATAAATATATATATTATATATAAATATATATATATTATATATTATATACATATATATACTTAAATACTTAACATGTATTTATATATTTATATATATATATATATATATCGTAAGTATTATAAAGTAAACATACATTCGATATATATATGTGTGTGTGTGTATAAAATTATATGCCTCTATGTACACATATGCGTAGGTAAATATATATTGATGCATCTATATGAGCGTGTGCATTCACCAACGTATGCATGTATCGATATACATATGGATATGTGTATATATTATACACACACACACACACACATATATATATATATGCTCACATTGATTACCATTTTATTGATAAATTTGTACGTGTGGTATATCCACACATGCGCATATACATATTGTTAGATCCCATTGACGTGCAAGTGAATATATATAAACATACTTCCACATATGTCCTACTTGTCCATATGATTGTAATAGCACAAGAAAGATCTCAAAAACTCAAACAGACAAACATCACCTAATGCATGTTGAAGTAAAGAAGACTCTCAAATGCTAACATGCTAGCTAAGGATGAGTTACCTATTACCCACAAAATTACTCACATAATCATTCTAATGTGGTGTGTGTATGCTCAGGTAGTTTACTTTTATCGGTTACTCAACCAAGATCTTCTCCCAAGAGATACTTCCCCTCCGCCTGGAGGAATGGAACACATACATGCATCCACTAACACATGCACATCGCAGTCAATTGTTCATAACATATGCAATATACATAAACATCTCCAAATTTAGAATAATTATAATTTAATAAAATTTCATTCACATATATGCAGTATTTCACCATGAATAACATCAACTGAGGTAACTTCAAATGAGAATCATCAAATAAGATAAAATACATATTGATAACAAGGTACAAGCTTATTTTATTCACCTCCAAAATTCACATTACATCCATATTTACCTTATGTAGCAATAGTAGTAGTAATTCTACAATTGGGGTGTAACAGCTAGTAGCATGCAAAATTCAAATCTTGCATGTGGTGTTAGGATAGGACCTGGTTAAGGTCTGTGTGGTAGTGCACGTCTTCATGATCTTTTGGTGGAAAGAAAAATTAATTTGGGCTGACCTATTACACATTTCATGTAAATTGAATTTAGGTCCACCTTATGTCGTTCTGACTATTTTCATATAATTGGTTGACATAGAAGAGTGTTAATGTAATGTCATGTATTTATTGCAAATGTTCAAATGCATGTGATGTGACATGAATACAGTATATAAAGCATAATTACACTGGTTGTTTGAAGGGTGTAAATTGAAGATAAGTGAAGAAAAGAGAGAGATCCTATATCAAAAGATCATTTTCTGTGAGGACAAGTGTCAACAATGATTCTAGCACACATATGTGTTGTATTAAAGATTCGCAAGCTTTATCATTGTATTCTAGTAGAGTTGATGTTCTACCTATTGTATTATTTCATTTGGGGATTGGTGTATCTAGTAGGTTGGTGCCTACAAGCACATTAGGGGATTGTTGTCTCTAGTAGGTTGGTGCCCACTTTAGTGTGTAAAATTCACGTGTACATTTTTGTATTGTGAGGTTGGATTTGGGTAGTAGATCCAAGTAGCTATTCTCATCATGGTTTTTCCCATCTTGGGTTTTCCACCTATATCTAGTGTTCTCTTGTGTGTTTTATATTGTTATGTTGTATTTGTTTATGTGGATTTGGTTGTGATAATTGTGGTAAAATTTAAGAATTATGGAATTGTTTAGATCTATTGATTCACCCCCCCTCTCAATAGATTGTGTTCCCTTCATTATGATGGTGAAAGAAAAAGTATTGAGAGCCAATATTTATTTTTAAATGTATCAACATTAAAATTTAAAAATATAAAATAATCACTACAAATAAAATTATTAAAAATAACATATAAATATATAGAATTTACTATAGGTAAAAACAAAACATACACAAGGTTAAGCATATGATGTTATGATGGTGAAAGAAAACCAATTTAGAGCCAACATTTATTTTTAAATATATCAACATAAAATTAAAAATGTAAAGTAACACCTACAAATAAAATTATTAAAAATAACATAAATATATATAATATTTACTACAAGTAAAACCGAAATAGACATATGTTAATTCAAAAGTTGGCATTAGAAGAAGCATATGATGTTATGATGGCGAAATAATAAAAATTTAGAACCAAAATTTACTTTTAAATATATCAACATTAAAATTTAAAAATATAAAGTAATCTACAAATAAAACTATTAAAAATAACATATAAATATGTAATATTTACTACAAGTAAAAACAAAACATACACAAGTTAATCCAAAAGTTGGCATTACAAGAAGCATGTGATGTTATGATGGTGAAAGAAAAATAATTTAAAGACAAAATTTATCTTTAAATATATCAAAATTAAAATTTAAAATTATAAAGTAATGCCCCTACAAATAAATCTATTAAAATTAACATATAAATATATAATATTTTTTTTCAAAAATTAAAACATTATACAATAAGTCCCAAAAATGGGTACACAAAATTTACTACAAGTAAAAATAAATAAAAATTATAAAAATAATGAATGGTGATTTTTCTCAAATTAAAATTAAAAGATATATGGAAGTAAAACAAATGTATTACTAAAAATAGCTCTTCCTCTATGGACCCTTGGACTTTTATGAAGTTAAATGATTTTGAATGAGCCCACCAAGGATTGTGTCTTGTTGATTGGAATGATTTAACAAGCAAAAGAATGAGGTCCAAATCATGTCCCAAGTGGGTCCTCTTAGCCAAATATATTTCAATGTAAGACTTGTACTCCTATATTAGATAGCTAAAAAAAAATATTCCAATAAAAATAATGTAAAAAATATTTGAAATAAAAATTTATGTGTAATAATTTTTTTTTTTCATTTATTTACTTTTATATTTGTGTGTTTGTAACATTAACATTTAATATTCATATGAAAAAATAATAAATTATTTTCATCAAACCTAAAACCCTATTTTGTATTCTTGTCAATTTGGTTTAGAAATACACAAACATATAAAAATACTCCAATGAGTTTATCTTTATAAAACTTTGTCACTATTGATATAGTTATGCATTGCAAATATTTTATTAAATTGGAGATAAACTAGTATAGATATATTCAATATCAAATTACTCAATCATTTTGGCAGTATTGATAAAGATATGTACTTAAGATATGGAGCAAATCATTTATTAAAATTGTAGACAAAATTACATAGATATTTTCAATACATCTATACACCTAGAAATATCAACCTACAAATGTCTATTTAACTTAGGTCATACATTTAATATAAAAACCTCATAACCATAGATGCTTATTTGACTTAAGTCATAAATTTAATATAGACACTTCAAAAATGATGTCTTATCTTTTAAATAGATATATTTGAATCATCTATTAATACAACCAAAAAAACTACATCTATTTAATTAAGGTCATAAATTTAATATAAACACTTCAAAAATGATGTTTGTATCTTTTATATAAATATATTTAGATTATCTATTAATACATAAAAAACTCTTATATCCAAATAACAAATTATTAAGTTGTGAGGCTTTCTATAATGACATATAGCATGTTAGAATCCGTGTACACAATTCTGATTAATATGAGAATGCACGCGGGTGATTAATGTTAAATCTAGAGACGGTTGATCTTCCAAGAAAACTTTTCTATCCAAATAACAAATTATTAAATTGTGAGGCTTCCTACAGTAGCATATAGCTTGTTAGAATCCGTGTATATAATAATGAAAATGCATGTTAGAACACATTCCCGAATAATATGAAAAAGCACGCAAGTGATTAATGTTAAATCTAGAAACAGTTGATCTTGATAGGTCATTTATTTCCAATGATGTTGTTTGCCACAACATATTAAAGATACAATAACAACATTAATATAATAATAAAAATAATTTAATAATAATATTATATAATATAATATCTGTGTTATTTATATTATTTTGATTATATATATTATTTATATTTGTATGATATCTATATTATATATAATAAAAAATAAACACTTTTAAAAATATATATTTGGATTTAATTTATATAGATTATTTTATAGGATAGATAAAATAGTTTACTAATTTCTTTAAAATAAAAATAAAATGAGTATACCCAGATATTCGTACCCCCCAACACAAAAAGTTATTTACTACCTTCCCAAAAATAAGGAAAAAATAATTTATTTATTAAAAGGGCGGGAGATCAAATGGAATGCGTTCGTTTGTGGCGTTATCTCCCATAATAAAAGGATAAAAGATTTAGAAGGACACATAAATTTAATGAGGCCCTCCACACGCGTGGGACAAGGCCCCCATAAATTAGTCCTGATTTCCCTTGTGAATTCCACCACGTACTCCTTTATTTGGCTTTAACAAGAGGAATCTAGATATCTCTCCTTTTCTTTAACCAACTCCTTCACTTGGTTTTTTCATGCCGGGCTCGTGAATAATCTAGCTGCGTATCTTTTTTATTTGTCCTCCCTCACCAATAAAAGCTTTAAAGGAATCTAACCATATTTTTGTGCTTTGCAACGCCGACTATTTAACCTACGTGATATTTTTGTACTCTTCTCAATGATACGTCCAACTCAATGTTTTTTAACCACACTGCTCTAGACTTTACCCAATTCAGATTTCATTGAAATTATTATTATTATTTTTATTTAATAACGTAGCTATTTGTTTTTTATTATTTTTTAAATTTTCTTTCCCTTTCGTTTTATTTGGATAACCTCTTTGTCAATGAGCTGTTTGCATTGATGTAATTTTTGTTTTACTAGATGGTTATTAGCTTGCATTGATTATATTTAAATAATTGTTAGTAGGTATTTAGCTTTCATTTTGTTTAGATTTTTTATTTTTATTTTTATTTTTATTTTCAATTGTCACTTTCATTTTCACTTTCAAAATTATTTTAAAAGTCTAAATTTAAAAGAATAAAAGAAATTTAAATCACTTTTGAAAAAATATATGATAAAAGAGATTTTATATAATTTCAAATTATCTCTTAAAGAATATCAAATTTCATTAGAATTTGAAAAAGAAATTTAAATCACTTTTGAAAAAATATAAGATAAAAATGATTTTAAATAATTTCAAATTTCATTAGAATTTGAATATATTGTCTTTATTATAGAATATATACCCAAACTATAACATAAAAGACAAGACAATAAATTTAGATATAATGAATTATTAGAATCTTTATACTTATAGTATGCTTACAATTCAATCATCTTAGTAGACATTTTTATGGGGAGCTAGATCATTCTAAGAGCTAGACCAATGAACTAGACATTTTTATGTAGAGCTAGACCATATTGAAGAGGTAGTCCAATAAAGAGCTAGACCATAGTTACACCTAGTTTGATGATTCATCACATTTTACATTTTCAATAGTGAGGAGCTAGACCAATGAATTATTAGAATCTCCACGAATCATCATTTTAGACATTTTTATGCAAAGTTTGACAAATGAATTACTAGAGTGTCCATAGTTACACCTAATTTGGTCATTCATTATATTTTACATTTTTAATATGAGGAACTAGACCAATGAATTATTAGAGTCTCCATACTTGCACCTTCTATTGTAGATCATCATAGTCTACATTTTCAATACTAGAAAGCTAGAACAATTAATTTTCAAAATCTTTGTACATGCATGTACTTACATATACTTTGATGAATCATCCTAATCTACAGTTTCAATATTGAAATCTTAAACTAATAATTATTACCTCTACCTTTGTTATGTTCCTTTTAATCACATACACTTATCAATTAATAAACATATTTAATTAAAATGTTTAAGTAATGATTGAAATTTATATTTTCAAGAAAATTTTAAGAACAAACTGCAAAATAAACAAATTGAAAATATAATTTTATAACTTAAATTAAAATTGTTTAAACTCAATTTATATTAAAAAAATACATCATTAGATATCACTTCAAAATATCTACAACCAAATCATTCAAAACAAAGTAAATATAATGTTATAAATCTTTTTCCATTATCTACCGGATTATAATTAAAATAAAGTAAATATACATAACTATTGATAAATCTTCAAATCCAGAAATTGTGATTATATTATATTAAAATTAAATTTGTAAAATATTCTAACTTATTTAATATATATATATAAACGATAAAATGACTACTTTCGCATAACAAATTATAACACCATGTGAAATCGCACAGCTAAATAAAGATATCCCCAAACCTTTTTCACATTTTAAAGCTAGAGATCTTAATACGGCCTAGATAAGGAGTAGAAGTAGAAAACACCAACCAAATCAGAGTAATAGCCAGAAGTAGAAAACGAAACTGCAATTTAAAAGCATAAAAGTGGAAAGGTGATGATTTAAAAGTGGGCAGCAAACTGCAACGGGAAACTTGGTGAGGCCAAAATTGATTAATCTTATGATTAAAGTACGTTACAGTTATCAAAAATCTCGAGGATCAACAAAAAGTGTAGGCTCAGGTGTAGATTTAGTCCAATCGCCATGATGATGATCATGGTGATGATCATCCTTTAGCTTCTTAATACACCACAGATCCTCAGGACAGGAAAAGCAGTCCCAATAGGGAATACAGGGCCTGAGAGGATCACAACTGCCCACTTCGGTGGCAATTAACCTGCACCCATCTCCTTTCTTCCTCGCCATATTGTGCGCAAACCAGTAAAGCGCCTTCATCAGCTTCTGCGCCTTGGCTCCCTCTGCGTGCAGTCCATACAAGAAATGGAGACCGAAAGGATGAAAAACGTCAGGAATTGACGGTATCTTGAGCCATGGAAAGGTCCCGTCGAAGAAACGAGTTGTGGCAGCCAGCAAGTACTTGAGCCTTGAGACTCCCTTCACTTGAAGCTTAAAGACATCGCTACTGTTCCACACGCTGAGAATGGCCCACGAGGTAGGAAGTGGGGCTGTCCCTTCCATAGGCCATTCTTCTCCCTGTGGAAAGGCGACCCAGGTGCCCAAAGAGAGCCTGTTGGTCAAGATGGCGTCGATGTCCTGCGGGAAAAACTCTCTGGTTCCCAAATGGAGTCGGTACAGAGACTCCGCTTCTTGGACTCCCAGCTTGTGAATTTTCACGCTGGAGCGAATGCGCCCAGCGTGGGCATACACCGGGTGGACCAGTATGGCCGGGGTTCGAAACTTCTTGTAATTCAATTTCCCGTCGAAAAGCTTTATACAGGCCTCGTTTTCCTTCTCGGTCGCCATGTAAGCATACTCCGCCCCATTTTCCTTGAACCACCTTTCCAGGCTCTCCACCAGCTTGAGTCCAATCCCCATCCGCCTGTGAAACAAGAAAGGATTGTGAGCACCTGGGTGATGTTTAAATGGGGAGAAACATAGTGGGTTGATGCGCATTAATTAAAAATATACCTGTGGGTTGGTGATACGCGGAGCCCGAGAATGTACGCCGCCTTTGCGCAGAGAGTGGGCGGGTTCAGTTCGTTGCCCTGCAACGACGTTTTCTTGCCGCATGTAACGGTCTTGATACAGCCGCGGATTAGCCCCACGATTTCTCTATCTGGCCCCAGTTCCGCTACCTGTGCAACCACACAGAGAGGGAGAAAAGAAAAAAACAAAATGTTTAAAACAAAGCTGCTGTTTCTGTTAGGCTCTGGAAAATTATAAGACCCAGAAATAATAATAATGAAGAAGCAATAGGCACAGCACACATGGTATTGCAATGCAGAAACAAAAAGCGCTGCATAATTTCCACAACAAGACAAAGAGGCTCTGCAGATGCGGAATAATCGCCGGGTTGGCTTTTCCGTAAAAGCTTTAAGAATCAAGAAATGCAGACAAAAGACCGAACGTACCAGCATTACATAAGCAGGGCAGTGGCGGACGCGACAAATGGGATCGCCCATGAGGTCTGTAAACAGTGAAATCTTCCCGCTTGGCCCGACTTCACACCGTTTCTCCAGACACTCCACTTGCTTCACATCACTCAAACCCTCGAATTCTCTAATCTTCACAACCTGCGACGCCATCACGTCACGAGATCGAGTCTCCAGACACAAATCTCTAATCCTAAGCCAACAAAACTCTCTCTCTCTCTCTCTCTCTCTCTCTCCCTCTTCTTCTTCTTCTTCTTACGCCCCTACTCTTCGCAGAACACTCATATTTATAACACAAAACTGAGAGGAGACTCCCGGGGGGGATACAAATGTAAAGGAGGAAGCTCGCAAGTACAGAAACAGGATGGCGCTGCTTTATTTCGCCCGTGTCTCCTGTTGGTTCAGTACCTCAAATCACTTATGCTTCTTTTGAATTCGTTATTCGATGATTTCGGTTCGCTGCAGCCGCAGCCCTTGGTCCCCATTAAACAGCTCCTCACGTGTCAGAGCCATGGGAGTCTTGACACACTGGTAAAGCTTGCGATTAATGGCGTGTAAATCCGTAATACAAAAGGAAAAGCCACAGAAAATGGGCTGGACGCTGGACATTGGCATGGATGATCTATGTAACAAGAACGTGCCGTCAATGCATGATTGTACTCCGCCAAGCGCATCTTCAAAACGCCCCCTTTTATAATTATTATATGCAACCTAAGAGTGGCGGCTGTGGCTGCGCAGTCCTGTAGTGGTGGGTCTCTACCCCCGCCCCGTTTATCTTGCTTTTTACTCCCTGTAATTACTCATCATTAGGGGAGCGTGCTAGCCGTAATAATGTCGGGTAGAGATTAAGGCCACTAATTAAGCTCTCTTGTCTAGTGCCATTATTTAATGATGGCGATGGCGATGCATATGGCTTATGCTCTTCCAAGGACGTTATACAGATATACACCCTACCCTCCACTTGGCTCTCTACTGTATATCTAACCTGTCCCGCCACATATCATTACCGCCTTGGATTTAATACCGTTACTTATTACCTTCACAATCGCTGTACCCTTGACAGCCCCAATTCTGGGCCGTTTGCCCACCACTTCTTCACTCTAAATTTTATGGCCCTATACCCTATTTCTTGGTTTGAAATTTAAACTACTGGTTCACTCTAAATTTGGTGGTCGTATGATCTTTTTTAAAGGTTCAATGTTTTATTTTTATGAATATCATTTAGATGCAATGAATGTTAAGTAGATCATTCATTATTATGAGAAATGGGTTCTTGTGAACCACTATTTATTAAACATGGATCAATGAGTTTGACTCAAAAACTCGAAAATATGAATACACAATAGTTGAATCTAAACATGAAACACACTAATCATTATGAATTATGAAAATCATCAAATTGTGAAAATCATCCCAAACGTTGATACAAAGCAATGTTCACACATCGAATCTAAAAATCACATACTATGAATTGGCAAATATGATCCCTTTTAACTGTAAAATACGGCCAAAATTCATAATAATTGTCCACCACAGACCGTCAATTTTGTACGCATGGTGGTCTGCTCTGTCGTACGGCAAGATGAAGCCTAGTTTGGAGAACCGCGGTTAATTCTTCGGGAGATTTGGTGGCCTTCCATATTTGGAAGGGAGAAGCCACGAGCCCCGGAAAGGATACGCCGCGTGACAATAAACTAATGTATAGCTTAAAGCACAACCCGACTTTACATGCAACAATACAAAATTGGACACTCTAGTGGATAGGGTGTTCTAATTTTTTATTGTGTGCTACTTTAATAACCAATTTATGAATAGACATACTTCCATGCCGACAATAATTAGTAGGAGCTTTGATGTTGAAAGCAATTATATTTAATTAATAAATAGCAAATTGGTTCCAAAGGTTACTATCATTACTTTTTTAATGTTTCGTTTTATTTAATATATTTAATTCTTTTTGGTGGTTTTGCATGAGTACATTGTTTGGAATGAGAACACTAGATTTAGTAATATTTGAATTTATGATGTTTTTATGAAGATAAGAGTTTTTAAAGTTGATTTTTTTGATGAATAAGCAACTATCTATATTAAATTAAAGATAAGAGTACATATTCAGAACAAAGGGGCGGGTGGTAAAAAGCACACCCCGAAAGTCACATGGGCAGCACCCAAAAATAACCAAAAAACAAGTCACAGGGATGTTTTATGGATTGCATTTTAGCCACCCCATGTTATGGACAACTAGAATTAGTTGTGGCTCTTGTGTGTTGCATTTATGACAATAAAAAGAGGTAGGTGAGGTGGCATAGTCTCATTTTTGTAAAATGTTGCAACTTTATGATAATGAAGAAAGGTATAAATCAAGCGGTTTGTTCTCAATTTTGAAGATGATAGCTTCACCTTAGAACAAAATTCATGAACCCAAGACATGAAGATTAAAAAAAGATCACACAAAGTCAAATCAAAATCATCTCAAATGGTAATCAACATAAATTTACCATTCATTCAAAGGGCAAAGATGTTGAGAGCATGCCTAAAATTTCCTTTTTTTGTGATACAATCTTCTTAAATTTTTCTTTGTATTTTATCCTAAAATTGCATAAATATGGTAATCTAATTTAGCCCCACAATCCATCTTATCTAGCTAAACACACATTTCCAACCACGTTTGTATTTTTATAAAAGTGGGCCGTTGTGTACTATCTAGACATTGAAATTGACAAAGAATCATTCCCCTTTATGCATTACTTTGGTTATGGTTGTTCAAAATTACTTTTTATATCTCATTCCTACTATAATATTTATTTAACTTTGGTGAGCTCAACAAGAAAAAAAACTTTGCCAATAAGTAGCTCGCAAAAATAGACCACATTCTAATTTTAATGCTTTTGGAGTTAACTATATTTTCATCACTTAACTATGATTTTATAGCTTATGAAAAAGGGAAAATATATGTTAAGTAAATTGAGATTTATTTTATGAAAAAATAGTATAGAAATGATATGTAAGAAGAATGTACAAATGAAATAAAAGCTATGATATTTCCACTACTAGGTGGTGAAAGTAGGTGTTCCCAAATCTCAATTTTTTACCCAAGTAATATATTGTCTCTATATAGATATTAGCAAAATAAACTCAAGGTTGGAGGGATTGATCTTTAAAAGAATATTGGTCACATGTTAGTTAAGCTACAAATTAACACAAACCACATAAAGGAAAACTTTAGAGAAACTTGCAAATGCCCAAACCACCATCAAGTAGAGAACACCTCTTTGAATGTAGTCACATAATGCACAACCTCCCAAATACAATTAATTTTTGTTGCTATTTGGATGTAAATTTGTGAAAATGAAGCCAAGAAATTTGATGAAATGTCAATTACAATATCACATGAAATTGTAGGCTAGAAGATGCTCTTACATTAAGAATTTTCAAGCTGAATATATAGGAGAAATGAGAAAACCAAATTCCTAGTTTTAGAGGGAAAGGTTTGTTCAAATTTCTCAACAACCTTTTAGAGATAACTACCTCTCTAACCAACTTGCCACCTAGAAATTTTCCACCTAAACAAGATTAACTTACATAGGGTGAAATAAAATCTGTAAATGAAGGTAATTTTACACCAACACCTCCTTTTATGCATAACTTAGATGGGGACAAAAGACTGAGTCTTGGTAACAAAACCTAATGAGGTACCCAACTACAATGCAAACTCATAAAAAAGAGGAGAAAAACTTGTGGGAAGACACCCCCCCAAATCTCTAAAATATGAGAAGAATAAAACTCCATGTGAGGAAAAATTTCACCCCATGAGAGAGAAGAAGAGAGACCATGCAACCCCCCTTAATGTAGAATCTCCTATAGTGATGGTAGATGCCCAATAATGAATGTTGAAGATGATTCAATACCATCCAATAACATTCCTCCCCTTAGGAAGAAATAAAACCACATAATTATGCAAGTTGTCTTCTCATTCCTAAAAGGAATATGAGCGAAGAAAACTAAATGATGATCTCTCCAAATGTTTCTCAAAGGTCTCCACACCAATGCCAAACTGAGACAAATGATGATGTATAGAAGGAACAAGAGAAACTAAACATTTCTTCACAACATCTAAGAAGGTGATGCAACTCCATAGGAGACAACATCAAAGAGAATATGAATATCATCAACAGTGTCCTCCAATTCTACAAGATAGGACTCACAAAAAAACCTACAATTCTTTTTAAGTACTCATCCTAAGTGGTTGTATATGGAAGATGATGAATAACCTGCTACACTAAATCATTGAAAGATTTTGAAGAAAAACCACTAAAATTTATAGATGCAACAATAGATGGAGGAGACGGAGTATCAATGTATGTCAACCAAATAAAATAATCATCCCATGAGGACATGTCCACACAAAATGGGGCAACATAAGTCTTAGTATCATCCAAAGAAATATCACTATTAGATAAAGATCCAAAGTCTCCATACAACTATTGGATGATGGTCCAAGTAGTAAAAGGGAACTTAGTGTGCTCTATGTGATGTAAAAAATCCTTAGAAATAGTGTGACATATTAGTTCATAGACTATGTCATTCTTGGCAAACCATGCGTTCTTTTGTTTATAGCCACCTGGGTCAAGAACAAGTCCAAGAAGATATGACAATAGATCTAACTCAAGAAGTAGTGATTTTTTATCCCTTTTAAATCCAAGACAAATAGTTCTCTAAAGTTAGCTTGACAATAGAAGGATCGAAGTGAAAATCAAAAGACGTGATGAACCCCCCCAAAATGGAACTTTATCTTAGTTTAGGTTTATAAAATTCATGTTTAATTCCACCAAGAATGATACATAAAAAGACACTTTATAAGTTAAGAGCATGTGTGACACTTTATATTTTAGTGCATAGAGTTTAACCAATTTGGGATGAAAACTGACACTTTATAGAAATAGTGTGAAATCATTACCAATGGATTAGACTTGATAAAACAAGCACTTTTGCAAAACATGAGACTCAATTTTGAACAAATGATTAAAAGTTAAAATGCTTTTAATTTTGAAGCCTTTTGTAAAATTAACACATAAAAAAAAAAAATTATTTAAAAAACTTCTTCACAATTTTTGGAAGAAAAAATTAGAGGATAAATTTGAAAGGAAAAAAGATAAGAGTTAAGCCCCCTTTGGTTGTTTGTGACCATACCATATAACCAAGGTTAATTCCTTTGGAGTTTCTCCCCCCTCCTTTTTGTGACATAAGCCCTAGTGTATTTGTCGAGGTCAAAAAAAATCTATTTTCTAAGATGAATAGCGTTCCCCTTTGTTGGAAAAAATTGACACTTGAAGTGCCCCTTTGCTAGAAAAAAATGACACTTGAATAACCTTCACTTTTTTGTGCTAAAGCTTGCAATTCCATTACTTGCCTACAAAATCCAATGCTTTCCTACCAATTCCTACACCTTTACAATTTTCTACAAAGATTTAAACATTTATTTTATGGAGATATTCACATGCACATATTGCAAAAATCCACATTCATTTTGTAAATTTGTGTAAATATTTTCATGCTAGATGCCTTTATAAAATTTATTCCAAGATAAAATTTCCAAGCAAAGGGAAAGGCTTACTAATTTACTTCACACATATCCCTGCCTAATTTTCATAGAGAATTCCAAATTTACACCTTCACAACCTCACAAGAGCAAAAAGTGTCAAAGATCTATAATCTTATGCAAATCTATGACCTCATATATAGCACTATGCCAACAATAAACTCACATTAAATGAAAATGAATCAACATTTGTACAATATATTCTTTGACACCATGTAAAAATGAAACTAGTAAATTTGACAAAATTCTAATTACAATACTTGTTATCAACAAGATTGCACCCGTGTGCAAAAGCAAGGATGCCTTGCAATCCTGTGTAACATAGGAATACTTTCAAGTTGTGGGTACCCTATGTTGAAATTAGACCTCTGGATTATAGGCTGATTTCCTTTATGATTTTCTAATGATTGACTATAATTTTGATGGAAAAGGGAAGAAAGGCTTGAATTGAATGCATAAAATGAAATAAAAATAATGGTGATGCACCTAATTGATAATAGAGCTTGCATAATGATTCACAACTATTCTCAGAGAAACTGTTCACACAGTTCATAAATGGTAACTTAATCTCAAAAATAATTCTAAAGAAGGCTAAACAGTTTCGTTTCTTCAAAAAGGAAAATAAGTTCTCATAGTTTGAAGATCAAAATGAAAATAAACACAACTTAAGACCTGTGATGGATGTACAATAATGAACGAGACAAAACTTAAAGGTTTTGATTATTTAAAACATAATAGTTTCATCAAAATCATCCATAAAAACACTTTTCATTATTTTGAAGAGGCAAACTTGATAGATTATGAATGGAAACAAAAGGAATTTATGCATTAATTACCAAAAATGAAAACCAAAGCTCTACAGTTGTATTAAACTATTAATAAAAACTGAATTACAAAGCTTAGCCTCTCTACAAAAGGTATGCAAGAAGAGATGAAAAATAAGAATTGAGGAAAAAAGAAAGACTTTTTTTCATAAATACAATGATGGCATGAATAATGCACCCAAAAGGTGGAACTCTAAGCTAACTGGAAGTTTGGAAAAGCAATGCATGCTTCTCACGAGTAAAATAAAAAACCGTAGAAAAAGGGGGGCAAAACTGAAATAATTTGCACTGAAATAGCTCCAAACTACTCATGATGATTCACTTGACTCAAGTGAACTTAGAAATGAATCCACTTTGACTAAAATTCAAAGGAGAATCTCCAAAATCTCTAACTACATGCACAAGTCTCAGTTCCACCTTCAAATCTCCTTTTTTGCATGAGTAGTAACTTAAGTTCACTTGCCCTTTAAAAATAATTTATTTTAACAATTTTTAAAACAATCAATAAAATTGTTTTAATAATTTCAAATAAAATGTTACAATGATAAGAGGGGCTTAACAAAAGATTTTTTTTTGAAAAAATAATAACATATCACTCCTTATATCTCTCGAGCTCTATCATTAGCTCACGAGTCCTCCACATCACTAGGTTGATTGACTTAGAGTCAAGACCTTGATGGTAATAATTCACAATGATTTTTCTTTAAAACAAAGTCAAAAATTCCATCATTCGAATAAGGGAAAGATTCAAAATGCTCGAACCCTAAATCATTTCTTTCATTTTTACTTTGCATCTTGGAGAAAACTGTTGTAGCGCCGCCATGAGGAAGATGGGGTTTGAATTGGAGTTTCTTTTGGGAGTGTGAATGGTGATTGGAAGCCTTTGATTTTGGAGTTAACTCGAGCTTCTATTCAAGCATGGTAAGAGCCTTATCCTTGCATTAAATATATTGTTCATTGCTTCTTCATGGTTGTGGGCTTTACCTTACCATTGCTCTATTTTTTTCAAGCAACTTTCATGCCTTTTCATTTATCATGGTTGCCACTGATTAATGTATCTACAAAGTATATTCAAGTTTTCTATGCCATGATCTCCACCTATTCTCTAGGTGTTTTCAATTCTTTTTGAAGCTCCAATATTCTCTCTATTTTTTGGATTTATTGTCAAGAATCTTTATACGCCACGACGTTTGTATTGTATTTTCGAGGGTTTTGAGAACCCTAGGCTCAACCTCCATTACTGTGATTTCTTCTCCATACTATAAATTACAAGGGTTTCTCCCTTCTGGTTTTGCAAAGAATAATTCAATACCATTGCATAGTATGGGTATCTATTGAAAACCCTACACTCATTTCCATTCTTCATGAACATTGATGAATTTCATAGAGTTACACTTTCATTTCTATTCACATTAAAAATATTTGACTATTTAGAAATCCACCTATGGTGATCTTTTAATTATGAGATTATGTGAATATTACTACCTTTGAAGGTTTTGGTTGTTGTTGAGAAAATCATTATGTGTTTCTAGCTACTTGTCTTGCAAAGGCATGTTCATTGAACTATTGTTCATGCAACTACCCAATTTTTCCTTTATGAATACAAGTAATACTTATTTGATATGTGAACACTATTTTGAGCATCCATTTGATTGACAATGTGACATTTGCAGACCAAAAATCCTTCCCTCGATGCATACCCAAGACTTAATGGATTTTTTTCAAATAACAATCATTTTTACCACATTGATAGGGATACTTACTATCCCTTAATAAAGTTTTGTTCTCTATTTTCATGATCATCATTTCTTGACCCATGGTGACTGTCTTCCTACTTCTGCTAGGTAGTTGTGCTTACTACCTCATGGTATAATGACTATTATCTATTTTGAACTTACTCTTTATAGGGTTACATCATCTCATTGTGTTAGGGCAGTATGTTCTTGTTCCTTCAAACTGTGTATTGAATTTATGACTATCCACTTTTAGTTCACATAGCCTTGTCCTTTTAATACATATGATTGTTCAATATTGAAAAGGTGGCTGACTTACTACAGTTCATAGGACTATTTTTCTTTTTTCCTTGCATCATTGTTGCTCCCAACATTTTTGAAACTATATATTATGCTACTCTAGTTAGTTAGGCATTTTCCAGTATGTGCACTTTGATATGCATGATCAAAAGTAAGAGATGGTCGTAATCTCTGTGATGTTTATTCACTTGACCAATAACTATAACATGTTCATAACTGCTTCTCTTGATAAATAATTAAATGTATTGACATTGTTGTTCCAATATAATCACTCAAAAGTATTATTCACTATTTCACTATTTCTTCAAAATTTGCACATGAATATCTATTGTTCTGTGTCTTCCATTTAGTAACAATTCAAATAGTGGTTCCTTATAGCATATATTGAATTTTTTACATAAGAAGAGCCATTTGAATTATTCCTATGTGAGAATGGTATGTAAGAAGAAGTCTTATGCCTTTATGAATCTTCATGACTTGGGGAAACTTTAAATCATTTATTCCAGTCTGCCATGTACTCTTGTTCTTTGCACAAATCCTTAATTGATTGTCTTTTACTACCCCTCAAAATTGTGCAACTTAATTGATGTCAACTGTAATATGACAAAAGGCTGTTGATAAGCATGTTGGGCTCAACCCTTGTGGGAGCCACATTTTATACCACATGCTAAAATGTCGAACATGATGAACCAAAAATGAAACATGTACTTGTACTTGCACAGTGAACAAACAAGTTAGATAAAAACAAGGAGATTCAATGTTCTTCTGATGATTTTCTCCCATTAGATGATCTAATTTTGATTCCTTTGCTTTAATCCGATATGGATGAATTCGATTGATAGCTCATAGGTTTAAGTTATTCAACTATTTATAACCATATGATGAAACTTTATGTCCTGACCTCTAACAAACCTCTTAACATCCTACAAGTACACCTGCACCTAGAGAATGGACTAAAGATAGGAGGTAAGATAATGACAGAGCTAAAGATAGAACATCAACGCAACATTGAATAGGCAATGAAGGATATAATATTTCATTATATGTTTTCTTCTTCTTATCTTCAGTTGAATAGCTTAGCTCTTACGTTTTATTAATGTGGTTTAGTCATTCCCATGGCTTGTGTGGGACTTTTAAACACTCTTTTATCTTCAAAGCAAGAGAAAGTAATGTTTATGCAATCTTGTATGTTCCTCCATTTCAAAATGAATAAAATACAACATTACTATGAAAATTTGATGAATCTTTTGTGTTGTGAACTTTGCATAATAAACCGAATTCCATTTGAGATACTTCATTGCAAATGAATTATCAACATAAAATGAATGTACTTTTCACCTTAAATGTAGAAAATAATTCCAGCTCCACCAAAATGAGTTGAAGGTAGAAATTTTGGTAACAATACCATACAAAATTGTAGGCTAAAAGATGTTCTTACATTAAAAATTTAAGGTGAATATACAGGAGAAATGAGAAAATTGAATTCCCAATTTTGGAGTGATAAATTTATTTAAATTTCTCAAAAACCTTTAAGGGATAAATACCTCTC
The DNA here is from genome assembly GCA_007115665.2 of Sequoiadendron giganteum. Classification (NCBI taxonomy): domain Eukaryota; kingdom Viridiplantae; phylum Streptophyta; class Pinopsida; order Cupressales; family Cupressaceae; genus Sequoiadendron; species Sequoiadendron giganteum. The sequence continues at coordinate 837,886,290 of CM021102.1, forward strand.
TAACCAATTGACCACCTAGCAAGTGGTCACCTGAGAAAAATTAACCTACACAATGTAAAATAAAACCCATAAATGAAGGTAATTTTACACCAACAAAAATGAACATGGAGATGTGAGAGTTATATTAAGAGAATATTCCAAAGTTACATCAATTATATTGGGATACATAGCTTCAATTTTGGAATTAAGTTCTAGTGTTGTAGCTTAAGGGAATTCACCAATATAATTTAGTGGTCATGTGAGCAAAGAGGGTTTCAAAAGGGTTTGTGGTTATGTTCAACAAATCAATTATGTTCTAGAAGAGGCAATGAGATGGGGAAGTAGGGATGAGTAGATTTTTTACAACAATGCTCAACTAGTCTAAAAAAAATTTAGCTAATACTTGAGCCTTGAGCCTAACTAGATCAAAAAAAAATAAAAATTATAAATAACATTTTACTCAAGTTTGTAAACAAAAAACAACAATTTTCATAAAGAGCACACTCATACCTAATACCTTACCATCCAAATTAGACTACAAATTAAATTAAATCAACACTCTAATATATCTAAAAGGGAAATGGATGCAAGGGTCAAAATAACAAGCATAACTCTAATAATATTAAAAAATATAAGGAAGCATATGTCCCAAAGTTCAAACTTTGGAAAACTACATGATCATTTTAAAAACAATAGGTCAATAATAGCCAATATCTTAAAACTTGTCATGTATAGATTACCATCACAAGTCATGGATAATTTATCTAGCTTAAATTTATTCCTAAACGAATGTATATTTGATGGATTTAGTCAATTCACTTACACTATGCCCTCAAATTTAGGTTTCACATTCTTGGTGCCCCTACTTTATTTTAAAGTAGAACTTCCTTTATCTAGGTATCCTTCTATTAACTATTAAGGGTCTTGTAGCATTGCAAATTATCACCCTTGACAATTTTACACTATGTGTTGCTCTCCCCTAAGTAATTAGACCAAATTGTACATCTAATATCCTAGATTATGTATTTGATGGTCCATTTGGACATTTATCAAGAAAATCCATTTACAAAACCAAAGAAAATATTTAATATTTTTATCCTAACTATCATAACCCAATTTGCATATTTAATATAATATGGTAAAATGAATTATTGAAGAAATTCAATTTAATATTAAATGGAGATTCTAGAATATTTGAAATGGAATGAAAGAAGTTGACTTTGCGAACTTTTGAAAATTATTTTTATATATTACCAAGAATAAATGTTACTGATCAATTTTCAAGTGCAAGTGTGTGTAGTTGCAAGGTGACAGGTTGAAGGACGAAAATACAAATGAAGTAGGATTGTTTAGTCAGATTGAATGGTAAGCTAGTTGGAATCTAGGTGCACACACCACAAATGACATCATGATTTTCATCTGAATTTAATTTCATATATAAGAGAATGAAATTTCTTGACTCAAATTGTCTCTATTATTGAAATCAATGGCTTGTAGATTATTTTTTTTCTACTTAAACTTTGTTTTTTGAACAAAATGAAAGGAAGTATTGTAAAGCAGATTTGTTTTTTAGTATATATATATATGCTCGAAATGAAAATTCAAGTTCTTTGCTTTAAATGATAGTGTATGGAACTTATAAGTCATTACAAACAAACTTGTATATGAATGAAAATATAAAAATATATACATATATATATACATGTATGTAAAATAAATATTGTTGGCAACACAAGGACAAACAACTAAGAGAGGGGGTGAATCAGTTGTCATAGAATTTCAAACTTATTAACTTTGTTAACCCTTATTCTTAGATCTGATTAATAACCATGAAAGCATAAATCAACAACACATCATAAATACACATAACACGAAGATTTTTGCGTGGAAACCCTGTTAGGGGAAAAACCATGGTGGAGGTTAATCCACAAGTTTATACTCTATTAAAAGTATAAGAAGAATAAATGGGGAATGCACATGCATTCAGACACATTGCCTAGAGCTCACTTCTCAGATACAAAGGAAGACTCATTGTCTTGCATAAACATTCAAATTAAATCCATCTGAATAATTTGAACTGAGAAAGTAGCATCTGCTAATGCCTGACTACAGTTCACTTAAGCACATGAACACTTCTTCAATTTTCTTCACTCTTCTTGACACTCTTCTCTACCTTCAAATGATCTGATATTTATTCGCACATAGCACTCACACACTTTCCATTGTACATCCATCAAATGAGATAAACAATCGCTCATATATATCCGCAACAAGTAAGTACATTGCTTCATTTCAACTTGAACAAAATAGTAGAATGAATGCAAACTGTTGAACCAAAACAATAAAGATTATTAATGTGAATCAACCAAGGTCAGCCACACCATAGTAGAGTCCCAAAAAAATGTCCTCAAACACAAAACACCTTCAAATATTTTTCCTTGAAGATCCACAACATGCTATAATCACCCTGTCGGCCATGAACATGAAAAACATGAACACGTAAGAGAAAATCATGGATCACGAGCACAACGATCAATGCATGTGTGCAAAAAAGATATAGCATGATCCATAAATGTCCACAAACACCACAGGAACATACACAACAACTTAGATTACCAAAATCACATTATCTTCTTCCAGGAACACCAACTTCAGTAACAAAATAACTGTCGAAACACAGAAACTCATAGCTTGCTCAAATATTCATGCAGACCTTTGAAAATTTTAGTGGATAAACTAGATAGGCTTGAAAACAAACCCTTTAATTCACAACTTATCACCGCCAACATACTGAACTTCACTGCTTCACAGACAACTTGCAACTTATTTTATTACAATTTTCTCAATATCCTCGACATATGCAGTCTTAAAGACATTAATGCTAATAGTGTTAATATCAATGACAACCACATATAAGAAACACAACCAAAAAATTCAAAAATATCCCCCTTTGACATTGATGGAAACACATGATGTGAAAAACACCATCAACGCAACTAACTTCAATACTTACTCTCCCTTAGGTTTTGACTTCTCTCATGACTTCTTCTTCCATATTTTCACATTGCTCTTCTCCTCCTTGATTCTTCAAGGATTTTTCACATTATTCTTCTCCCCCTTTGACATCAATGACAAAGATACACAATCTTTGAACCACATATATGAATCTTCTGACTACTCCCCTTGAGTAGCAGCCACCACAACATCAATCTAAATCAAGATATGACTGTGAAATTCTTGGACTGATGCAACATATTGCATCTTAGTTTGATTAGGAGGGGTAATCACCCCTAACTTCCCTCTAAGATACTCAAAAGTATCCTTAGGCAATGGCTTAGTAAATATTTCTGCAATCCATTCCTTAGTAGGCACATACTCCAATCTGACTTCCTTATCACTCACCTTGTCTCTTAAAAAGTGGTACTTGATAGATATATGCTTGGTCTTTGAATGAAGCACTAGATTTTTAGAAATATTAATTGCACTTGAATTATCATAGAATATAGCAATAGGTTCATCATAGACAACTTTGATATCTTTCAACATTTTCTTCATCCATAATATTTGAGTACAATTATTAGTAGTAACAATGTATTATGCCTCTGCAGTAGACAAAGAAATGGAATTCTACTTTTTACTTAACCATGAAATCAACTTCTTTCCCAAGAAAAATGTGTTACTATTGGTACTTTTCTAGTCATTCACATCTCCTACCCAATCAACGTTAGTAAAGGAATTTAAGATAAGATCATCATCTTTAGGATACCACAGGCCAAAATCATTCATTCCCTTCAAGTATTTGAAAATTATTTTTATAGTAGTCACATGAGATTCCTTAGGATTGACTTGAAATCTTGCAACAATACATACAACATTCATGATATCAGGTCTAGTTTGAATCAAATAAAGAAATCCACCAATCATTGATCTTTATCTAGTTTGATTTTCCTTTGGAGAATCATCATCTGTTGTCAACTTACATCCAGTCACCATGGGTGTATCGAGTGGCTTTGAATCTTCCATACCAATTTTCTTTAGCAATATAAAGATCCCTTTATCTAACTGAGTAATTTTCAATCCCAAAAAGAATTTCATCTCTCCAATCATTGACATCTCAAATTCATTCTGCATCTCATTAGAAAAATTCATGCACAAACCATCATCTCCTCCAAAAATGATATCATCAACAAAGACTCCCAAAAATAAATCTTTCTCATCATCAATCTTGAAATTAGATTACTATAAACAATACCTTTATTAAATCCAAGCTTCAAAAAATACTTGTCCAATCTGGAATACCAAGCTCTGGAGGCTTGCTTGAGTCCATACAATGCTTTCTTCAACTGACACATCATATCTCCCTGATCAGTCAATTGAAATCCATCAAGTTGTTCAATGTACACTTCTTCCAATTTGCCATTTAGAAACGATGACTTGACATCCATCTGACAAACATTGTATTTTTTGTAAGCAACATAAGCAAGAAATAGTCTCACAACTTCAATTCTAGCAACAGGGGCAAAAGTCTCTTCAAATTCAATTCCTTCCATCTAAGAATATCCTTTGCATACCAATCTTTCTTTGTTTTTGATAACTTCACCTTGCTCATTTAGTTTCTTTCTAAAGACCCATTTAGTTCCAATTACATTTTTATCCTTATGTTTAGGAACAAGAGTCCATGCATTATTCTTCTCAATTTTATGTAGTTCTTCTTTCATTGCTTCAATCCAATGTTCATCTTTACATGCTTAATTTACATTACTTGGCTCAATCTTTGATATCAAACAATATTATTTTGCAATTCTTCTCCTAGTTTGGACACCTTTGTTCTTATCACCTATAATCTAATTTTCTGAATGATTTAATCTCACATACCTTGGGTCTTAGGCTGTTCTTGAATTTTAGGCTCTTGTGATCTCTCTTATGTACTTTCACTAGTTTTTATTTCCTCTTGATCTTCTTGATTCATCAAAATGATCTAAACTTGATTTGAGGTCTGAACTTTATTTGCACTGTCATTCTAATCATCAAAATCATATTCACAGGTTTTGGATGGTCTAGAAATTTCTTTATCAACCTTAACATTTGCACTTTCAACCATTTTATTCAATCTCTTTTTGTAGCACTGGTAGGCCTTGCTCTTAGTAGAATAAATAAGAAAGATTCCTTATCACTTCTAGCATCAAACTCTCCTATATCTTCATGTCTTCTGATGTAGCATTTTATTCGAAAGATTTTGAAATATCTAACAATAGGCTTGTTGATGGGTGTTTTGGCACACTTTCTCAACATAGGTAATGCGTAGGTGCATCACCTCTCTTGAAAGGAAATATCCAACACAAGTTGCTGAAAATTACCCCAAGGTCTCTTAGGTCAACAACAATCTGCATGGGTGTTATGTTGATTTCACCAACTATACTGATCTCAGTCTTGTCAATTTGTGTCACTTTATGCTAGGAAGGAGTTGGAACTATCCCAAAATCCTTTCATATGGTTAGGGGCATGACGTTGGAAGAGGCTGTTGAGTCCAATAGGTAATTATGAAGGTTCTTCCCAAATATTCTAATGGTGGTTAAGAAGGGAGGGATTTCAAATTTTCCCTGAAAAAATCCTCTGGAAACATCTACCTGGGCCACTTGACCTTTATCCTTATCATTTCCCTTTTTTTGGGCTTGTGTTTGATTTGTTTCCTTGGTGGGTTTCTTATTTGCTTGTTGATTTGCAAGTGGATCAACCTTCTTTTTGATAACTTGTCGCTCAACCAGTTCACTTTGTTGATCCTCAAATGAAACCATCTTTGGGGGTGTGTCTTGAGTTGGCATGGATGAAGAGGTCCCATTGATAATTCTAAAGAAGGCATTCCTAACGACTGGGACTTTGAGAAACTCAAAGGCGAACACACTTAACTTAACCTTCTTAAATTATTTCACAATATATTTTCCCATTTGCTCAATTTCAGCATCATAAGTGGCTTTTTGGGAGGATCCAGTAGGCTAGTTTTGGTTTGGACCCTACGGTCTATTCTTGTTAAAGTATTGTGTAGGTATGTGTGGATAACCCGGGTTGTTGCTTGCATTTGGGTCAGGAGGGGTACTGAAATTGTTAGGTGGAGTGGAGGTTGTGAAAGGACTGCCAGCGTGCCCACCAACCTGCCTATTTATTAAATCATAAGGGGTGGCCCTTTGATGAAAAATTTGGACCTCATCCTCTCTCAACTCTTCCTCATCTATGGGACCATTATCTACTTAATTAAAAATTTGAGCCAAAGGACTCTCGGTACTTACCTCTTCTGTCTTGTCATTGTTGCTCGTAGTGACATCTTCCTTTTTTGGCAGGTTGCTCTTAGCCTTCAGGAAGGGAGCCTGGCTGACCACCGACATCGAGGAATCATATAGTTTGGAAGGGATGTTGTCGCTGCATCCTGAGTTGTCTACAATGTTTTGGACTTCAATCTGAAAACTTTTAGCAGTTGTCAAGAATTTTGGACAATCCAATTCTAAGTGTCAGCTTGTTTTATAGATATGACACCAACCGGATAAGGCAACCTCAGCTAAGTAAAATCCACTTGTAGGCTTGTCATTATTATTGGGTTGGTCCAAGGGAGTAGGAACACCACCATTTTTTTGCCTCATGTTCCATGTCTGATTTTGTCTTTGGGAAGGCCTTCTATCAAAGTTTTGCCCCGAATTTTGACCCCTTTCATAAGTTTGTCCAGAAGATGCACCAACATCATAGTTGTCTTGGCTGTACTGACTAAGGTTGGTTTGGATTCTTCTTTGTGAAGCCTACAACTGATTGTTTTGATTTCTCAAGTAGGTCATCTCCATGGATATTTTCTTGATTATTTTTGTTAGCTCGTCGATTCGATCCTTCTACATGTTGCTCGATTGTGAAGCAGAATTCTGAAGGAAAATTGGTTGTGTAGCCGACTAATTTTGATGAGTGAGCGGGAATTCAAAGGATTGAAGGTATGTCGACACCTGAGGTGACTGAGAGTAGACCTACTGTGGCTGGAGCAATAAGTACTGCGGACCCAAAGGTGTCTGGTTTATTGGTTGTCCCAGATGAGGCACTATAGGCAACTATGGTATTGGATTCATAAATGGCATTTGATGCTACAGAGCTTGAGTAAGGCCTTGAATTTGTGAGGGGTGAGTGATCTAACCCAAAGAGGGCAATGAACCAGAGATATTCTATCCCAAGTTTATACTGGCGATGACGACCTCAACATAAGTGTCTATTAATTTGGCGGGAGGCGGCCGCATCCCTTTTACTAATGTTGCAGTAAGATTGTCCAATTCTGCATAATAAATTGGTAGAACAACAACATCATTGAGCGCATAAGGGTCCTGCAACTGAGTATATGCTCTGTGGAAGTGATCATTGAAGGAGATGATAAACTCTTTGACCTCTCTTCAGATGGACATAAATTGTCAATATAGGTCTGAAGGACTAATTGGCATCTTGAATTTTTGCAGGAAAGCATTCTTTAGGAGGTCCCATGTGTTGATTGTCCCTGCTAGCAAATTGACGTACCAGTAAAAGGCCTCCTCCCCCAAGGAGTAGGGAAAGATCCGGAAAGCCATGTCTTCATGAATAATCTACATAGTCTTCAAGGCTATCTCAAAAATATTAATATGTTCCTCTACTGTCCTCTGCAGATCCTGGGGGTTGAACTTCGTGCAAAATATTTCTAGATTCTTTGGCATATCATGGTAGAGGTTGATTGAATGCCAAAGGGAATGGATTATTGGCTAGCCATGCCATTGGAGGATGCAGTGGAGGTGGTTGCACCAGACTGAATTGAGGTTGGGGAAGGGAGACATCAGTCAGTGGGACAACACCTGGAAGTGGGACTGCGTTGGGCTGGAAGGCAACGTATAGCTCGGTGGAGGGGACAGCTTGGAAGGTTGTTCGAAGTGGATGAGTTGGAGAAGGTGATGCCAAAGATGAGAGAGAAGACAAAGATAAATTGATAGAAGAAGGGGATGATGGTGAAGGGGAAATGGGCTGGTTGGATGTGTTGGAGGCAGATTCTTCCCCTTTCTTGGCTCTCTTAGCCTGGGTAGGGTGTGGTAACTTTTGAAATTCCCCTTTTTTTGGTGTAGACCTTAGTATTTTGTAAAATCTCTCAGGGCAAAAAGACCCAATTTGATCCAGCTTAGCTCCAAAGAGGCTCTCCTTCTAGTGCCAGTTTTGTTGATGGGTGTTTTGGCACACTTTCTCAACACAACTAATGCATAGGTGCATCACCTCTCTTGAAAGGAAATATCCAACACTTGTTGCTGAAAATTACCCCAAGGTCACTCGAGTGTCAGGTCATGACTTGCATGAAATATCTCAGTTGATGTTTAATGTGATCTTGCTAGTAATCATAGGGTAGACTTATGAAATTTAGGTTGGAAGAAAGTTGAGTCTTTGAAAAAAATTCTTGGAATGGGAAATGGATGCGCACTTCGTTGTAGGTTCAGACAATGATCTTGAACTCTTTTTTTTATTTAAGATTTGGATTTACAATGTGCAATGAACCTTAGCATAGGCTACTTATTAAAAAAAGGAAAAAAAGGTCAAGGAAGAGAAGAGGTTCCTAGACCTGCAACTACGAATGAATAGTGATCATGGAGGTTTCTACTGTGGACAACTTCCTTAAACAAAATTTCACTTAACCATAAGTTTCACAATGTCATGAAATTTGTGCTATCTTCTAAGGTCTAAAAATGTTTTATCATTCATTCACCATGTTCATGCATGAACAAAGATAAAAGTTTAAAGCAACTTTGAACTAAGTCACGACTAACTTTACACAACCATCTACTAGTAGCAAACATCCAAAAGTATGGACTAAGAAGGAATCTACATAGCATAAATCTTCACAACCATAGAACAACATTACTAAATTTGATAAAAATAATTGAAACTAACTGAAACAACAAATTAAATCTAACTAAATCATCTAACTATGAGAGAAGAATCATGAAACATGCAAAGAAACTTAGACATCCACCAAAGTTAATGTATTTCTATTAAAATTTCTACAGCATGTCATTACAACAACTCAAATCTCTCTTGAAAATGAGAGGAGACCCCCTATTTATAGTGTCCAAAAAGTAGAATGAATGGCCAATATTGATTTACATTTGTGTGGCCAAGATTCACTGTTAACTAGGGTTCTACCTACCCCCACAATATATTACATTTTAAAATACAATTTTGTCCCTATCCCTATTTTGGCTTCTAGTGGCAGCATTGTAGCATTTTGTCTTTTTCTGATTTCTCTTTTGTTGTAGCGATTTTGTAAGAAGTTCTTCACCAATAATAGGGTTGCCCTCCTACTTCTTCAAAGCAACATACTCCATGAATTTCAAAATCACTGACTGGAGCTTATCAACTTCTATAATTTCAGATCACAACACCTGGTAACTACATTCCTTGGAGTTGTCAATGAGCTTTTCCTAGTCTTCATAATACTTGGCAGTGTGGTCCCTAAACAACTTAGATTGGGTGAAGGCTCAGATAATAAAACTCATGAAATCAATAGTAACCTCACCTGACATCCCATCTTCTAACATCTTTTGGAAATGAGGCTTTATCTTCTCTGGATTAACTTTGACAACAGGCACATCATACCTCATACCTTGTCATTAGCTTCAAGTATCGACTAAAATCTATCCAAACCTCCTTGGCCCAATCGATATTAGGGTTTACCTTTTCAAGCACCTGCTCCAACCTTTCTTTCCAATTTTGAAAATCCCACTTCCATACATCCATCAACCAATGATCATCCTCCTTGAATGCAAACTCCTTTTCCCAAATATCGCTTGGCAGTTTGATGATAGCCTCAATCCTCGGGTAGGTAGAATCATATTTCCTTGGGAAGTCAGTGCAAAGTTTCCTTGTACCCTCAAGAGACTTTGTACATCTAAGAACTTGTTTTTTGTTTGAACAACATGATTGATGCCCATGTTTCCAGTATTCAAGACCTTTCGAAACCAACTCTTTGTGTTCTTATCCAAGTTCTTTATCCTTTCTATATTATCTATTTGTTCCTTGGACAACAATTGTGGTGGGGCCGAAGATGTGGTAGGTTATTCTTTCGTTGACGATTATTGTTGGATGTAGGTTGTTAGATCAGCCACCTATGCCTTAAGCTCTTCCTTTGAGACCTTATCTTGCTGAATTAGATGCACCACCATGGCAATGGATTCTTGGAGGTGATCTACTTTCTATTCCCTGGTAGCCATTCCCAAGTCAATGGTGGAGATGTTGTAGCATATTCCTTGTTCTCCCACCACTGGCATGGCTATTTGTATTTCTCTAGATCCGGAGGCATCCATCGTTACCTTTGATCTGATTCTAGGTTTCTTCCCCTTCTTGGTGCTAATATGAGCTCGGGCCAATATATCCCCCAACCTTATTTTTGGGTCCTTTGGAGTAGGAGCCTCTTCTCTAGTTGCTTTTCAAACCAATCGGGTATTGAGGACTTTCCCTTGGGTGATTCTTGGTCACCCTCCTTTTCATCTTTTTTGATTTCAATCTCTTTATCATTAAGAGCCTCCTGCTCTATCCTTGTATCCTCCTTTTCTTCATCGGAGTCCTAGATGACCACCGTGCATTTGATAGGAACTTTTATGAGCAGGTGTTCCTTGGGGTTGTCTTTCCTTTCAACATCCTTCTCTTCTTTTTCTTCATCATTCCCATGCTCCTCGGGCTACTTAGTTTCTGGATTCTCATGAGTTTCAACCTATTCTTCAAGCTTATCTTCTTCCTTTTCTTCTTGTTCACTATGAGGGGGCACCTCCTCATCATATCTCGGGCTATGGTCACGTTCCTCTGCTAGAGATTTATCACCCCCTATTTCTGTGGTGGCAACCCTATCTTCAAAAATAGGCTATCTTTCAGCCTCCTTATCTTCAATTTCTTTGAGCTGCTTAGCTAGCTCCTCATCAAGCTCAAGATTAGAGGTCTCTTCAATAATCTTTGCATCTAGATTCAATCCCTTGTCATCATCACCAAAGGACTCATAGACAAATTTTTCAATTACTCTATGCTCATATACAAGGTTCTCATGGTAGTCACTTGCCTCCTCTTCTAAGTCCTTGGCTACCTCCATTTGTTGTTGTCTGTCCAACTCCTCATAAATCTGCATGGTGGCCTCCATTGTGGGTGGCTCAGTAGGAGGAGGAGGAACTGGGAGATTGGTTGTCACTTGGGAAATTGCAGCCTGCACCATTGGGTTTTCAAAAATCCTTGGGAGTTCAAATGGTACATTCTGCATATATCTCATGAAGGACTCTGGAAGGGTAAGGGAAGGCATTGCAGTCGCTATGGTAGCAATTGGAAGATAAAATTATGGGGACATGGATGATGAGGAAATTGGTGAGGTGGTGGCTGAGGATGAATCCACCAATATTACTTGCGGTATGGGAGAGGTAGAGACAAGATGGACAATGATGTCCACCTGCACTATGGGAGAGGTAGAGACAAGGTGGACAAGGATGCCCACTACAGGTGGGGAGGTAGCAACTGTTGTGTGTGGGATAAGCGGGGTGGTTGCAATAGATGAGATAGGTGGAGACTGCGGTTGATCAACCTCCAGATCTTCTCCCTCATGGAGTGGATCTTCTTGAATTATATGCATTTTGGTGATGCTGCCTGATTTCTTATGTTTCTTGGAAGGTTCACCTTCTGAGGCCTTTCTAGAGTACACCTTTGGATTAGATTGCTTCTTGTCAGTATCTTTTCTCTTCCTTGAACAAGCGGATGGAGGGGACTTTGATGTTTCTCCTATCGATGTAGTAGTTATCCCACCATCAGATCCACTTGGCTCACTTTCAAGCCCCTTATATGTTAGGACAACCCCTTGTTCCTTCAATTGAGCAACTTTCCCATCAATCCATTCTTTCGTTCGAGCCTCAACGGGATTGGTGAGAATATCGAGGTCATCGACCTCTTGCTCATTCCAATCAATCAATGGTAGTGGAAGATTATAAATTGCATTGTATCTGGGGTATATCATCATTCTCTCATTCTCTTCCATTTGTTCTGGCACTAGGAATAGGTTCACCCTCTTCACAAAGTATGTGGTCATCCACATATAGTGCCTTATTCATACTTCAAAGTCATCTTTAGAATTGGCCCAAAAATATCAATGTTATGAAGATGGGCATACTCTTGTCTGAGTGCTTTCTTGATGTGTCCATAAGGATCCATTTGTGGTTGGGCTATGTGGAGCTTGAAATGATATTCAACCAACTCATTCTCTGAGTTTTGAGCACACTGGGAAGTATAAAGCTCATACATCCCCTAGTTGAGTGTAAGGGGATAAGCGATCCCCGCTAGATGCTTGTTACTTAGGAGGGTGTGAACATGCCACAACTGCTAAGAAATTTCTAACAATATTATCCATTCATTAGGATACTGGGGCAGCTTATTCAGTCTTTTTGAGAACCCTTAGTTATGGATGTATGTAAATTTAGGATATTGGATGAACAAGAAAGCATACTGGTTGAGGAAGGCCCGAGCACTATGGGAGACTCTCCTCTCAAAGTCACCTCTGAGTAGCCTGATGATGTAACCTATGAAAGCAGTGTTCACCCTACAATAGTCCTTCTTGAAATTTATGAGTTATAGCTGAGGGTATTTGTCATAGACTTTGAGCTCCCTTCCAAGTTCCTCATTTGGGGCCCTGAACAAACCACTATAGTGCCTCCGGTCGGCCAGTGAGTATACGAGATAGGATGACATATAGAATTTGGAGGTCTTCTTGACATTCATGAATTGTTCATGGAAGCAATCACTGATTATTCCTCCCCTATAGAATGTAGTATCCTCCTCTCCACGGAGAATCTTCTCAACGAAGTAGACCATCCACTCTTGAAAATAGGCCGTGGTAGGGAGGCCCATTACTCTACTTAGTAGGGTCACTAGATCATGATAATCCTCAAAGAAATCACTACGAAAGAGCTCCTGGGGAATCTTTGCAGCACTGCCCCTCTTCTCTTTGAGTCAATGTTGATTTATAAGCTTTTTGCATTTCATGGGGTCGTCGTCCCACATTTCCTTGCACTCTTTTATAGTTGGTAATTCCATCTCCTCGAAGGTAGGGATATGGAAATTCTTTGTTATTCCCTTGGTAGACATGTTGGTCAACACGTTCTCATCTCTGTCCACTATTGTTCTAGTTTTTGGTTGATATGCCTCCTTGCAAGCCATCACTAGTTCAAGGGAAACCAAAGAGGGAGGAAAACCTACAGTCTTATCTATCTCGCTACTTCTAATTAACCTTGCACTTTCTGTCTTGGGGTTGACCTTGACCCTTTGTGTGAAATCATCAATATCCACATATCCAATATTAGTGTTAGAGATCTCTTTCAGTTTGGTAGTGACTCTAGATTTCAATGGTTCCCCTTGGAACTGGTACCTCATTTGGTCTTTGTCATCTTTCCCATGAGGGGCCTTGCCTTTTTTCTTTCCTTTGTTCTTTTCTACAACCGCCTTGAGGTTTATGCACCTGATTCCATATATTTTGCACATACAGGCAAGGTAAGCATAATCAAGCATGACGGCACAAATTTTAGTCAAATCCCTGCAAGACATCGTTAGATTGGATAACTCATCATTCAAAAATCTAGCATTTAATCAAGATTACCATTAGTGATTCACTAGAGGGAGTTTGGATGGTCTAGGCCCAAGAGGCCAGAATTTTCTGGTCAGAATGTTGTTTGAAGGGCGAACAGGGTAGGGCAATCAGGATGGTTTCTCCCGACCTCAGATTTGGATGATTTGAAATGTTTACATGGGAGATAGTCCAATTTAAGAACGTGGGTCAATGTTCATTTCTAGATTGGAAGGCATTTGGATCATCATTAGGGCACCCAGAGCCATGAAGAGGGAAAGTTGTCTGGTGTTAGCTATTTGGAACAACCTTGGTGAAATGGTATTCTAGGGGCGGGGTTCTGGGGTCTGAAATCCATGGGGTTGAAGGACAGCTGGTGAATTTTGTAACTCTTTATTCATTTGGGTGCTTGGACCACAAAGGCCAAAAATCTGCTGGAGGTTGGTCATGAGAAATGACAGGTTGTGAGTGGAGGTCCGATGGGAGCAACCTGGTAGACCGGACCCGGGTATGGATTTTTCCTCATGTTTCTTCATTGAACGCTGACGATGATTAGAGCATCGAGGTCCAGAAGTTGGAGGGATGGTCTGAAATTTCTTTTCAAGATGGCCAAAACAGAGTCCCGATGGTGGAAGTTTGGCAGTCGAGGCCCAGCGAGGGCAAGGACTTGGAGTTTTCTCACTTAAAATCATGTGGCGTCAAGAATTTCGGGGCTCAGAGGTCGGAAGGGAGTTGTCCAAAGGATGTTAGGATCAGCAAAGTAGCAATGGTGGTCCGTAGACAAAGGTCTATAAATCGGGACCCGAATGGCATTAGGTTGATGCAACTTTACTTAGCAAGCCTGATGACGAACAATAGGGTGGGCTCCGAGGATTGTAAAGTCAAGGAAAAAACATCGTTTGAAATGGAAAAAAGGGGACGACACTTCAGAGGCAAAGTTCTGGGGTCCGAAACCCATAAGGCATCTCGTTGTCAAATTTCTGTTTTGTGTTAATGTTTTCTTCAGAAAAGGGAACATTTAGACCCAGAGGGTATGAGTTCCCTGTAGGAAGAACAACATCAAGATGGCGAAGTTTTGAGGTCGACCACTTGGTGATTTGAGGGGTTTCTTAAAATTCTATTACATGGGTTTTCTAAAATTACCCCTCTTCTATCAGATTCATACAATTTTAGCCCTTTTCATCCGTTATCTAATCATGAAATTAAAAAAAAAACATAATAGGAGGTCAGACGATAAACTCACCTCGAGAACCCGATGAATATAGCTGGCAAATCCATGAAGAATAGTGAAGAGGGGCATCGGGTGTGAAGGCAACGAAGGCTGGGAGATCTCTACACTGCTCTAAACTTCTTAACATGTGAAAATGACATGTTAGTGTGATTATTTATACCCTTAAGTACATTTAATGCACCTAATTAAAGCAGGTAAGATAGACCAAAATTTTGGTAGGTTCAAATTTTGGGACAACAGCTGGAGGTCCAGAACCTGGAGGCCGAAAATACACGAGCTCATGGCTGTGAGAAACACCAAGTGAAAACCAACAATGAGAAGGGGTTTGAGGTCCGATGGGTAGAGAGACGTAGGATGATGATTGCTAAAAATAGTGAATGTGTGAAGGAATCCCGAGCAAGGAACTCCAATAAGTTGGGCCCGATAGTCACGAAGAACAATCAGAAGATTTTTGAAGTTATAACGACAACCAAGGCGGCGAGCCCTAGACACCAAAAGTACACATGCTAACGACCACTCAAAAGAGAAAATGCAACAAGGAAAATCGGCAAGGGAAACCTAGTGAGATGGGCCCTGAAGGCCGCACAACCACCTAGCAAAAGGAAAAAATCCAAAGGAACTCTTGGAGGATTTAGGACTCAAAAAATTTGAAGGGGGTGAAACATGGGCAATCTAGGATGAGACTTCAGAGGCACGCTGACCATCTAGGACACCAAAAATGGGGCAAGCAAAACAAGGCAATGGTAAAATGAGCCGGAAAAGTGAAGGAAAGAGAGGGTCCCTATTTTGAATGAGGCATGTGTGCAGAGGGAAAAACAAGGCTTATGACCAAACCATAGCTCAAAAGGGGTCTTACTAGTATCACTTTTGATTTGTACCCGATTGAGGATATAAACAATAGTTCTCACAACTTCTCTCCAATAGATGTGAGGAACATTTCCTTCCAGCATCATAGTTCTAGTAGCATCTTGAACTATCCCGTTCTTCCTTTCCATAAATCCATTTTACTGAGGGGTCCGCGATGTAGATAATTGTCTCTTTATCCCATGTTCTTCACATAAATAATTAATCTCACCGAAATTGAATTCACCACCTCTATCTAATCTTAGACACTTAATCTTTAGACCTTTCTCTATCTCAACCATAGCCTTAAAGATATTGAACTTCTCTAGAGCTTCAAATTTCTCCCTTAAGAAAGTGACCCACATCATCCTAGAATAATCATCAATAAGCAATATGAAATACTTGTAATGAAAACTTTTGATTCTAGTAGGACCACCCAAGTTAGTATGCATGACAAGCTCCAACAATTCATTTGAACAATGTTGTTTTCTTCGAAATGAAATTCTAGTTTTCTTTCCTAATTGACATTCCTTGCATATGACATTAGTAGGCTTTACCAGCTTAAGAAGATCTCTCACTGTCCGAGTAGAATTTATCTTGATAATAGTGTCAAAGTTTACATGACACATCCTCCTATGCCACAACCAACTTTCATCAACTTGAGCAATCAAACAACTTTTACTAGCAACATTCAGGTGAAAAATGTTACCTTTTGTTTTTTTACCAGAAGCAATCACATTTACAAAACTTCCCAATATTCTACACTTTCCATCCTTGAATTGGAGATTGTATCCCTTATCAACCATCTATCCAACACTCAAAATATTATTCTTTAAACCTTCGACATAAACAAAATCATCAGTATTATGCTTACCATCAAAAGAAATACATCCTCTACCATAGATTATAACACCATTGTTATCATGAAATCTTGCAACACCATCATCATACTTTTCCAGGCTCACAAATATTCTTTTATTACTTTTCATGTGATGTGAACATCCATTGTCAATTACCCATTCATCCTTTTCTTCAACTCAAGCAACTAGGGATTTCTCCACATTTGTACAACTAGCAGATTCAGTAGACACGGGTTTATTTTCCTTGATAGCAATAAACACAAAATTATCTTCACTTACATTCCCTTTATCAGATTCATCATCTATCACACTTTCATCAACAATATAATAACACTTATTTTGAAATCTAGGCTTGTTATATCTTGGCTTAGGGACTCTTTCCAAACACCTTGATGCAAAATGACCTATCTTATTGCAGGAAAAACATTTAATATGAAAATTTCCTTCATACTTACCTTCTCCTCTGGATTCTCTTTTGACAATAAGTGCTTCAAGCTCATTCAGTTCTCTTTCTTCT
Source organism: Sequoiadendron giganteum (assembly GCA_007115665.2). NCBI lineage: Eukaryota > Viridiplantae > Streptophyta > Pinopsida > Cupressales > Cupressaceae > Sequoiadendron > Sequoiadendron giganteum. Next base: position 837,903,335 of record CM021102.1, read on the forward strand.
TCTTCAATCTATCTCATTTCTTCCTCATAGTTGAATACCTTTCTAGAAGAACTTTCACCTGGATCATATCTTTGCTTGTCTCTTCTAGAGGTAGTGTCTTTGAATGAATATTCTATCTTAGGAAGGGCATGACCGAATTCACTCAACTCAAAAGCGGTAAGTTTACCAATCAACATATCTCTATGTACATTTGTCATAGTCCTGAACTCATCAATAGTTGTAGCTTTGAATTTGTATGCATCAGGCAAGAATATAAGCACTTTAGCAACAATCTTAGATTCATCCAACTGTCCACCAACACATATGATGCTACATACAAGTTCATTTACTCTTTGCATGAAAGTAGTAATATTATCATTACCCATTTTCAATAGTTCATATTTCCCTTTCAAACTCTGTAGCTTAGCAATTTTCACATTAGCATCACCTTCATACAAAGTTTCCAACTTTTTCCAGATCTCATAAGCAGTCTTCAGATCCATAACATTCGTCATCTCAAAATTAGTCAAAGCACTCAACAATGCTTCCTTAGCCCTGATACTGTATTCAAAATCCCTAATCTTAGCAGTAGTAGTAGGACCATTTTGAGGAATAACATACCTATTACTCTTAATGTTCTAGTAAGATTCAACAATGCATGTCAGATGACACTCCATTCAAGTCTTCCACAGAGAATAGTTTGTTCCATCAAATATCGAACTATCCTTCTTATATGTTGCCATCCTAGATCACCTCAAGCTGTTAAGCTTCTTCCAAGGAACCTGCTCTAATACCAATTGTTGGAAACACAAGGGTAGACAATTGAGAGGGGAGGTGAATCAGTTGTCACCAAATTTCAAACTTATTAAATTTGCTAACCCTTATTCTCAGATATGATTATTAACCATGAAAGCATAAATCAACAACACATTAGAAATACGCATAGCACCAAGATTTTTGTGTGGAAACCCTGTTAGGGGAAAAACCATGGTGGAGGTTAATTCACAAGTTTATACTCTATTAAAAGTATAAGACGAATAAATGGGGAATGCACATGCATTCAAGAACACTACCTAGAGCTCACTACTCAGATAGAATGGAAGAATCACTATCTTATAGAAACATTTAGATTAAATCCATCAGAAGAATTTGAACTGAGAAAGTAGCATTTAGTAATGCCTGATTACAGTTCTTCTTAAAATTTGCATCATACATCCATCAAATGAGATAAATAATCGCTCATATATATCTGCAACAAGTAATTACATTGCTTCATGTCGGCTTGAACAAAATAATAGAATGAATGCAATCTGTCGGCCCAAAACAATAAAGATTATTAATGTGAATCAACCAAGGTCAGCCACAACATAGTAGAGACCCAAAAAAATGTCCTCAAACAAAAAACACCTTCAAATATTTTTGCTTGAAGATCCACAACATGTTATAATCACCCTATCGGCCATGAACATGAAAAGCATGAACACACAAGAGAAAATTATGGATTGCGAGCACAATGATCAATGCAGACATACAAATAAAATAGAGAATGATCTAGAAACGTCCAAGAACACCACATGAACATACAGAACAACTCAAATTACCAGAATCACATTATCTTTGTAACATAGATTTTCTGGAGATATTCTACTGCATAGATTAAGATAATCAAATCTAACAAATAATGTAAAAAAAAAAAAAAAAGAATGATTAAATGAACATAAAACAATCAAAACAAATAATTGAAAAAATCTCATCGAATATGCATCCACTCCTTCAAATTATCACGATTGTCCTTCTCCATTTTGTTGTATTAGTATTCTTGCCCTTAGATTTTCAGTTTTGATGCAAACATAACCTTGTTGAATGTCTAAGCAAAATATTGAAGATTAAGTTTCTTCTCAAAAGTATTGATTTTAGGAGGAGGAATAATGATAATGACAAACCATTTTATAGATTTTGGGTTTTCGAACGATCGGCTTAGATTCAAAGAGAGATCGACATATGAGATTGATGAATGTCATGCAATGTGAGTTATGTGTCAGATAGAACATGAGTTAGAAAAGTTTGCAAGATAAAGATTAAATTAGAATGATAACTTAATATTGTGTCAAGACTGTTCAAAAAATAGAAAGAACAAGAGTTCCAGATTAAATAAACAATTTAATCTTCAGTTAAGAGTCTTCGAAAATAGAAGAAATAAACTCTGAATGTCAAAGACAAAGTTAGAACTCGAAGAATAAAGAATTCAAATGCACATATGAATTAATTAATTAAATAAAGATATTTAATTAATAAACGCTTTCATGGGAAGTAAATTTACATCTATTTAATTAAGTCCAAAAAATTGAAGGCATGGGAAATTTTACTTTGCGACTGGGAATACATTCAAAGCAGGGTGATTAGGTCAGCACTTGGTGTTCACCTGAGCATTTTGATTTTCAGAATATTGTGCCAAAATTCTGGCGCCCAAAGTAGTAGGTTGAGAAAGTCGGCCCAAGTTAGGTATTCCCAAAAATTTCCCATGCTACTATGAATACTATGCTTGTGGAAAATAATGAATGGAAAGACTCTGTTAGTTTTTTAAAAGCTAAATCTTTCTTTCTGAAATGGGGTGGGAGATGGACGGCTTACTCGAAACTGAGGGCATGGTGTGATAGACATTGGGGTCTTGAGTGTGAGCTCAAAATGCTTGAGAATGGTTTCTATCTGGTCATCTATAAGACCATGATGGATAAGGAATGGATCCTAAATTGTGGACCTTTTGTAATGGAAGGGATAGGTTTTCATATTAAAGATTGGACACCTAATTTCAATCCAAACAACACTATGGTGGAAGACATCCATGTCTGGATTAGGTTATAAAACCTCCCTCATGAGTATAGGGATCAGGAAACCCTCAAGATGATTGGTAGAAGGTTTGGAACCTTTGTGAAAATGGAGGAGGTGGTAGACAACACAGATTTAAGCATTTACCCTAGAATCTTTGTTCTTAGACAAGGGATTCGCTCTTTACCAGAAAGGATTGAAATCAAACTGGAGAGGGGTTATGGTTGCAGAGGTTGGAAATTGAAGATGCTTATTTTGAATGTGTTGGGTGCATTGGGAAACCAAAATCCAAAGAAAATCTTGTTTCTTTGGAAAAGGAAAAGTTTACCTACCAAAATAGCCTGTCTGAGATTATCATTAATTTGTAAGAGGGATTAAAAAAGGAGCGCTCCAACTTCGATGTTGAATGGGGTATTTAGGGACGTAGTTTCACTCAAGAACTTAGTGCCTTAGAAGAAGGATGGTGGACCATAAATCGCCAGAAAACATAAGTTTTATCCTTGAAATTAGCTATGCAAAGGTCCCTCATGTGGGAGAAGTGTGTGCTGCTAAATGTGCTTCTCCCAAATCCATCCCTGGTGAAACAGTGAGGTGTGTGAGAAGTGAGCAAGGCGACCAGGTGATTGGTCTGGAGAATATAAGAAGTGGTTTTGAGGGTAGTTTGGTGAAATGGAAGTCACCACAAAAAGATTTACCCCAAGGAGGCCAACAATACACTATCTCGACTGAGGAAAATGGTTTCATAAGCCAAAGAAAGGCTATTCATCTTCAACTCCCTGACACTCAAAACAGGGCAGAAAAACCTAGTGAACCTTGGTGCCAAGATCAACATCTGAGGACTGACAACATGGTTATCACCATTTCTTGTGAACAAATGACTAATTGTGTATCCCCAAGGGTAGAAACTACTTTCAAGGATATACCCATATCCCCTATAAGAAACCTGGACACCGCTTTTGATGGTGTTTGTGATACAGGTGGAAATTTGGAATTTTCATCCTCGAATTTAGAGGCTGATGAAATTCAAGATGAGGACTTCCTAGGTCTTTAGGATAACTTATCAATTATGGAAATGCGTACTATTAACCAATCCACAGCTATAAATAGCAAGGCAAAGATTGGGGAGAAGAATAGAAGGGGTCCTAAAACAAATAGGATGCATCTTGAGATGGTTGGGAATGCAACAGGACAAAGCAAGCTGAGATCGGGGAAAGGCTATGCCTTTTCTCGACGATCATGAAGATTCTCTCATGGAATGTTAGGGGCTGCAATTCCCCTAACAAGATTCATTTGATCAAAAGATGTTTTGATCAAACAAGGTCGGCTGTAGTTCTACTACAAGAAACAAAGATTAAGGAGAGTGGGGTGGAAGCTTTTTCAAAAGGCTTTGGCAGTTGGCGATGTTCTATGTCAGCAACACTGGGTGCTTCTAGTGGATTAGGTTGTCTGTGGAATGAAGCTCTTTTCAATGTTCAAATAGTTAGATAGGAAAGGCATTAGCAATGGTGTAAAGTGGATTCAAAGCAGTTGTACGCAAGCTTTTGGATTCTCAATATTTATGGCCCTAACAACTCCACTCAAAAGAGGATACTTTGGCAAGAGCTTTCTGAAATTTTGAAGGAGATGGTGGGGGGTTTATGTATTCTTGGAGGGGATTTTAATGCAGTAATGAGACCTTCAGATAAATTTGGGGTTCTTTGCTGGTCTGGAAAGAGTCAACAAGATTTATGTGATTTTTTTTTAAATAATGGTTTATTTGAATTACCCTTTAGAAAAGGGGAATTCACATAGACAAATAGATGTGGGGGTTTCCTAAATATTGTAGAGAAGTTTGATAGGTTCTTCGTAGCTGGAGATTGGGCTGAGCAACAATGGCAATGTGAAGCTGAGATTCTTCCCATCACGGGGTCAGATCATTACCCAATTTCTTTAAGGATCCAAGATGAAGCAACTCTAGACAGGTGCCCCTTTAAATTTGAAACAATGTGGTTGAGGGCTGAAAATTTCAAAGATTTAGTGTAAGCTTGGTGGACAAATGCCCCAAAATGGTTGGGGAATAAAGCTTTTGTTTTCTTCAAAAAGCTGCAATTTATGAAAGAGCATCTGAAACTATGGAATCAAGAGTCTTTTAAAAATATTTTTATGGAGAAGGGAAGGATGGAAAGGGACCTCAACACTCTTCATTCTAAGATAATTGATTTTGGAATGACTGAAGAGGACTACACACAAGAAAAAGAGCTAAATAAAGCCTACTCTGAAACTTTAGCTCGGGAAGAAGTGTTCTGGAGACAAAAATCCAGAGAAACATGGCTGAAGGAGGGGGACCGAAACTCAAAATTCTTTCATAATTCGGTTAAAGTGCACAAATATAGTAACAAAATTCTATCAATAAAAGACAACATGGGTGAATATTGCAATATTTTGGTTAGATTAATAGGGAGGTGGTAAGATTTTTCTTTGATAGTTGCACTAAGCAACCAGAAAATCTGGTTTAGAACCCGAAGGTCTTGGAGGTGATTCTGAAATGCATCTCAGAGAACCAAAATAAGATGTTGATGGAGAAAGTCTCATTAAAGGAGGTAAAGCAAGATCTTTTTGCTCTAGGGGGTGACAAAGCTCCTGGCCCCAATGGCTTTCCAGTAGTGTTTTTCCAAAAAATGTGGGATATTTTTGCTCAAGATCTATGGGGTGTGGTGGAGGAATCTAGGAGGGAAGGCTTCATCTTAAAAGCTTTGAATAATACATTCATTTCCCTAATACCGAAACAGAAGGCTATAAATTCCTTTGAGGACTTTTGGTGCATATCTTTATGCAATACAGTGTATAAGATTATTTCCAAAGTAATGGCCAACAGATTGAAGTTAGTTCTGGGTTCTGTGATTTCTATAGAGCAGAGTGGCTTTTCATTGAATAGATCTATTTTTGAAGGTGTAATAGTAGCCCATGAAAAAATTCACTCAATTAGGGCTGTGAAAGTGGAGAGGATGATGGTCGAACTGGATATAAAAAGAGCATATGACGAAGTGGACATAAATTTTCTACTGCAAGTTTTGGAGCGGTTTGGTTTTAGTAAAGAGTGGTTAAGTTGGGTGGAAGGATGTATAAGGACACCTCATTTTTCTGTTCTAGTGAATGGTAGCCCACAAGGTTTTTTTGAATCCACAAAAGGGATTAGGCAAGGAGATCCCATTTCACCATTTTTATTTATCATTCTTGCGGAGGTGCTTAGCAGGCTTATTGCTCAGAAATGCAGGGAAGGGCAGTGGAAGGGGGTTAAAGTGGCGGAAGGGATTTCCCCAATATCTAATCTACAATTTGCAGATGATACATTTCTAATGGGGGACTCTTTTGTGCAAGAAGCTTGTGTGATGAAGGGAACTTTGGGCAAATATGGACAGGCCTCAGGCCAACATATCAATTGGAACAAATCGAATTTCTTTTTCTTTAACACTCCTAAGCAAAGGCAAGTGGATATATGTCAGATCATGGGAATGAGGGCTAGTAAACTCCCAAGTAAATTTTTGGGTATCCCTCTTTTTGGAGGTGCAAATAGAGCAAAAATCTGGAAAGACCTAATTGAATCTTGCCTCAAATGAATGGATGGCTGGAAGAGTAAATGGCTTATCTCTGTAGGGAGAATTTTAATGTTGAAATCTATGATTTCTGCAATTCCATTTTTCTCAATGATGTGTTTGAAGGTGCCCAAAAAAGTAATTAACACAATTGGGCAGCAAATGAAGAAGTTTTTTTGGAATGGGGCCAGCTCAGAGGACAAGATCCCTTTGTTGGCATGGGAAAAAGTTTGTAAAGCAAAAGATAAAGGTGGCACTGGTTTGAGAGATTGGCAACTTTTGAATGAAGCTCTTGGGGCCAAGCTGGTTTGGAGTTTGTATGCTAACCCGGATTTACTATGGGTGAAGGTTTTAAAAGAAAAATATCTGGATTCAACGGAGGCACATCGGATCTTCATAGTTCGTAACCCTCCGAAAGGCTCTGCAATTTGGAATTTCATTGTCTCTTATAGAATAGTGGTAATAAATCACATCTCATGGTAGATTGGGGATGGAAGTAAGGCCTGTTTTTGGGAGGATTCCTGGAATGGAATGCCAAATTTGGGTGATAGGCCAGAGTTGGCTGATCTTAAATATATTTTCTCCCAGAGATGGGGGACCAAAGTAAAGGATTATTTAATTACAAAGGAGGGCCATTTAGGGCAGGAGTGGGTTTGGAAAGATTTCTCAATGGAGGATTTGACCCCTCAGCAATCTCTACTAATGCAAAATCTCTTTAAGAATCGTAGGATTCAAATTTCAGGGGCTGAAGATAAAATCATTTGGTGTGGTTCAACCTATGGTAAATACTCAGTGAAGCTTGGCTATCAATTATTGGATGTTGAGGACAGAGAGAACTTCTGGGCAAAAGATCTATGTTGGAATATGGATTGTCTACCTAAAGTTGGAACCTTTGTATGGTTAGCTGTTAGAGGCCGAATTCTCACAGGGGAAAGAAGGAAACGCTTGGGGTTTTCAGGCCCCTCAAAGTGTGTTATGTGTGATAAGGAAGAGGAATCGGTGGATCATCTACTCCTCCAATGTGACGTGGCAGGCATTTGTTGGGGTCATGTGCAAAGGAAACTAAATTGGCAGAGTCCTCTACCATGGACTCTTAAAGAAATGTTTGAGAGTTGGCCTGGGAAGTCAAAGAGAACCCTATTGTCGAGTATTTGGGTCTGCTCTCCTTCATTAGTCATTTGGGAAATATGGAAAGAGAGGAATCATAGAATTTTCTTGGATAAATATGAAACCACAACTAGGTTGGTTAGTAGAATTGACCATAGCATAAAGGAGGTGGTGAGTAATGCAACATCACAGTCATAAAATTGGCATAATCCCTTCTCCTTGGGGGATACATTGGTGCAAAGGGCTTGGCCTGGAATTCGGCTAAGAGCAGCTACTGGTCAAATTGGGAAACAAACTAAAAGTTCAGAAGGTTCAAAGGTGATTTGGTGCAAACCTGAGGTGGGCTGGTATAAGGTAAATTTTGATGGAGCGGCTAGTGGTAATCCTAGCCCATCAGGGGTTGGGACAATAGTGAGGGATCATCTGGGCAACACTATATCATTTTTTGCAAGGAAATTGCCACTAGGAACTAACAATGTGGTTGAGGCCAATGCTACTTTGCTTGCAGTTAAGCTGGCTAAAATTTTTGGGGTGAAGAAGTTACATTTGGAAGGGGACTCTCTAATCATCATACAAGCGATAGTGGATTCAGGGGTGAGAACATGGCATCTAAAAAATATTATTAAAGAAATCTCAGGGGAACTAGAAACCTTTGAGAACTTTGACATAACACATATTAGGAGAGAGGGAAACAAAGAAGCGGATGTACTGTCCAAGTGGGCAATATCATTTAAAGAGGAGGAGGATTTAGTCATAGAAGATCTCAAGAATCTCCAAATCATGGAAGGAGAAACGACTAGATTATGAATTCGCAAGTGAACTAGCCTTATAATAAATAAGAGGTCACATTTGGAAGGGAAAACGTTCCATCAAGACATGTTAAGTACAATTTTTGGGGTACTGGTAGTATGAGTTGGCGACACTTTAGGAGTAGGAGAAATCATCCCTAGACATGACATGAAGTGTGTGAAAGGACACACATTACTGGGAATACTGGGGAATGTAATGGCTTTACCCACGTTTCATTAAGAAAGGATGGTCTATGGACGGCGACGGCGCAGGGGATGACATTGGAATGAGCTGCGTGTAGGATGGAGATACAAAATTATTAATGGGAAAAGCCCTCACTTTGCAAGTAATTAAGTAGTATTAACAATCCTATGGCATTAGTCACTCTTGGTGTTGGGTTTTAAGTGAGTGAAAGCTATGAAAAATGGAGGCGGTGATGGGTTTCTCAACCAATTTGCAGCAGAAGGCTTTCTTTGGCCAACCATCGGTGAAAATATTGAAGCAACTGTTGTTAGTGACAAGCGATGGGGTGGTAAAGGTAGTCCTAGAGATGTTGGGGCCGCACTTTCGTGAGGCAACACACAGGGGAAGACAAAATGCTGATATTGCTTCCATGATTTTCACATGGGCAATGGAGCTAGGGGAAGATCCGTAGGAAACTAAAAGGGTGATGCTCACTCTTTTCCACAAAGACCTTCTAGGCAAGTTTGAGTCTTTCCTTGAGTGGGTAGTACCCGGGGTTGGCTTTGATTTATCTAAAGGAATTGAGGAGGTGGATGAAGAAATAGAGGATGGGCTAATTTCATTCATAAGGTGGTGCAGATTGACGGAAAAAGAAGCATATAAACTAAATATCCTTTATGCTTGGGAAAACCTGAAAGTTGAGTTGTGAAGGGTAGAAGTGGATTGGCATGGGAAAGCTGCAGAGGTACCAGACATCTACCCGAAGAAGAAATGGTCGGCGCCAAGAGGAAGTGGTCATGGAGTGGAGCAAGAGTGCTACGAAAAGGAAGGAAAAGAAGGAGGTCAAAGGTTTTTTGGGGGGAGATCTTTTTGAAGCACATAATAGCCTGGATAACATTGGTAAAGGCAATGTGAAGATGACACAGCGAAGCCAGAATAGTTGGCCAAGTTTATGGAGGGAAGATGATGTTTTAATTTTGAAGGACAAAGAAGCTAGCAGAAATGATGCAGGGTTAGTAGATGTTGTTGGCGATGGAGGTCAAGGAAGCTAGTAGAAGCAAAGCAGGGATAATAGAAGCTGATGGCGATGGAGGTTAGGATTGTAAAAATTTAGAATCTTTTTGGAGGGTGTTGGTTGTTGAGTCTCCTAATGCCACATGATGAAATTCTTGGAGCTTTTTGTAAACTTTAAATCTGATATATGTAATTGTTTTAATATCAATAAAATGACTTGTTACCTATCAAAAAAAAAAATCTGCTTTCATGCATATGAGTTAGAACTAGTTAACTGACTAGTTGTGATAGAGAGTCCTCTCTCAGAAACGATTAGATATCGAACCCAGAGATAGCTAGCAGATTTAAAATAGATTTGGAGTCAGAAGGTGGGTGAATGATTAGTCAACTAAATGATAGAAGAATGTGATATAAATAATTAATAAATGAATTAAATGTTAATTTAATTCAACATTCAAAAATTGAAAGATTAATTAAATAAATAATGTAATTTATTTAATTTGACTGTTGAAAAGGAGGAATTGAATAATTAAATAATAAATATTTAATTATAGTTGAAATGTGACAAAAGGGTAATTAAATAATAAATTATTTAATTAAGAAGGAGAATTAATTAGTTAGCGACATAATTAAATAAATATAATTTATTTAATTAATCAAGTTGAATAAAGGGTCATCATGAATAAATGAATTAGTGAATTAATTAAAAAGGGGTATTTAATTAATAGAAGAAATATGTGTTAGAAAGATAATTAAATAATAAACATTATTTAATCATGACCATGGATAATAGAAAATTATGTCAAAAGTGGTGCTCGTAGGCCTAGACCAATTTTCGATGTCTACACTCTTCTTCCAAGAACACCAATTTCAGTAACAAAATAACTGTTGAAACATAGAAACTCATAGCTTTCTCAAATCAACATGTGCACCTCTAAAAATTTCGGTGGATAAACTAAATAGGCTTGAAAAAAAACCCTTTAATCCACAACTTCTCACTGTCAACATATTGAACTGTCCATCATACTGAACTTCACTGCTTCACAGACAACTTGCAACTTATTTTATTACAATTTTCTCAATATCCTTGACATATGCAATCTTAAAGACATTAATGCTAATAGTGTTGACATAAATGACAACCAAATATTAAAAACACACCCACAACATCCAATAAATACGAGTACATATTTATGTATGTGTGTGTGTAAATACATTATTGGAATACAAGATAAATGTGAATGAAATCATTTAAAACACACACACACACACACACACATATATATTACATATGTATATATATACATATACATATATATTACATATATATACATATGCATATATATTACATATATATACATATGCATACATGCGTATATATATTTGAATTCAAAGAGGATAACTGATATATATTCTAATTGGACTATCAAAAATCAATAAAGAATCTGAAGGCAAACCCACTATGGACGTGGCTTGCTGAAAACATAAAGGCATTATTCAAAATTAGAGGTCGGCAGCTATGGTAGGAAAAGCCATAATGACAACACCTAGCCGCATGCAAGAAAATGTGCTTACCATTTTATAATATACAGTGGTGGAAGAAAAGAAGGGAGTGATTTGGGAAATATTTGACAAGAAGCAAGGAAAAGGCAGAGAAGAATATGTAGTGGGGAAAAATCTGAGGAGGTCCTTGACCAAAAAGCTCAACCATTGAGGTAACTCAGATCTTTTGAGACAATATTGATTTTTTTCTCTTTATTTCATGTTTAGCTAGTGATTGTCATTGCATTTGATGAGAAACCAAAATCACAGTAGCTTGCATAGTCTCTGTCTGCATGTCACAACTTGAGATGAAGGAAAGCCTTATCGACCTCCCTTTGGGGGAATCTCATGGCCTACAACTTTCTTCTATTTAAGTGCTTAGAAAGGAGCCTTATCGAGTAGCCTTTGTGTTAAACTGAGGCATGTAACCTAATAGATGTGATTGTTATATAAGTTGCTTGATAATGTTAGCCATCTCTTGGCTATCAAAAATCTTATTATGATTTGTATGAGTATCTTATGGTGTCTAAATTTGTAGAGGTTCACATACCAAACCTATACAAAGGATATTATCCTTTGTTTTACCTTGATATGTATCAATTGTGTTTTACTTTAACATATTTCCTTCCATTATCGGCTAGGATAATAATGGTAAGGGGAAAATCGTTCATTATTAAGAAATATGGAAACCATATTTGAATAAAGATGATGCCCTTGATTTGAAGTACCAGTGGAATGCATATGTTTTGTGTCATTGTAACCATGTAAGGATCGATCCTCATGATTGATAGGTTAATTTATTTGAATAAGAATCAGATTTGATTCTACTTGATGTATAGTACTTCATGCATTAATGGATAAGACATAATGCTCATAAGGGAAATTTCAAATATATATTTGAGGTTAAGAAAGGAAGCACTTGACCATAGAAATGGGTTGAATCTAGAGCAACCTTGGTTTTTTGTTGCAACCTGATTAGGCAAAAGTATTGTTTGAACCTGAAACTTCCTTGCCTTCTTAACTAAAATATTTGCTCCAGAATTAGTTTGACAAGCATATCAAACTTGGTTTCTTTATCTTATTAAAGTTTCTCATTGTAATTCCAGTGATGAAAGTGTTCAAGATTTGGATGATAGGCAACATGTCCTTATGTATGAAACTGGGCTATTTGATTTGTTTATTTTTAGTGCACTATGGAAGCCTGTTTTGTTTTAAAACAATGAAATTTTACTTGTAAAGTGATCATTTAGCATGTAAATAGCCCGAGATCAGAAAACATAGTAAACAACATTATTTTTTATTTTAATGTAACTTTTTAGTTTGAAACAGTATTGTGTTGGTGCAAACAGTGATTAACCTTTTGCAAAAAATATTTTTTTGTTAAAAAGTTATCATTATAGCTAGAAACAACCTTGCTCAGTAAACTATTTAGTTGGAAACAACTTGTTTTATGACTGTTTAAGTAGGAAATAGTACTTATTCTATTTAGACAATGAATCTTCATATGTAAATAGATTGTTTTATAGCTGTTTAGTAGGAAATAGTACTTGTTCTATTTAAACGATGAATATTTTCATGTAAACAAAAATGTTAGAATATCACAGATGTAAGACTGCAATAAAATTATGCGTGAAACTGTTAGCATAGACTTGTTCTATTTTCTTTATTTTTGATAAAGAAACGTCAAATGAAATGCTATTTTAAGATTGCAACCTAAATTAATGATTATTTTAGAATGTATGAACAAAATCTTACATTAGTAGGCACATATATATGTATGCACATATACTTTGTCTATGTACATACACATACTTGTGACATACCTTATTTTGTTTTTGGTACCTTTTTTGAAAGGAAATTGCTATGATGAAAAGTAGAAAATAGTCATAAGAATGATATGACTGCATGTTGAATTTCTCCGTGAATCATAAATCTGATTTGTGTTGAGAGAGTAAAATAGAATCTGAATTTTCTATTGAAACATGAGTAAAAGAATATTCTAAACAAAACAGTGATACCTTAGTTGACTAGAGCACCTATGGGTAGATGCTGCTAGAGGGTAGATAGTTGTTATGTGATGTTTAGTAGAAAGTTGCCTTCTAGGATAAGTTCCAAAATGGAGTTTAGAGAGTATAGGTTTTCTTTACTAGAACCTATTATTTGTTGTTGTTGCAACACATTTATTATGCTTGGCCAAGCAATATAGTTCATTATGTATGTATGAGCTCTGTGATTTCACTCTCTGCCATTCCTAACATAGATCTTACACTTTCTTTTCTAACTTGTAGATAGAAATTTCATGTTGATGTATGGGCACACACCAAATTCCACCTTGTAGATTTTTCTCTTAGTAAAATTTTCATGTAGGGTCGGGCATTCTTCAAGTCAGAAGAATATCAAGGAAGCGTAAGATTCATGGTTGGGTAGTAAAGCACTTCAACCATTTTCTCGTCCACTAGTGGAGGTGAGTGTTGAAGAAGAACCTTAGTTTTTCACAAGACTATTATAGTCTATGATGTAACTTGATGTAATACATTCATGTACTTGATGGAAAATGTACAATGTAATGACTTTGAGGCCTTAGGATCCAAGTCAAACCTGATATTGTAATTTTACTTTTGAAGTGAATATATGAATCTTGACTCATGTTAAATGGACATCTATAGATATGATTGACTTTAGCCACTAGTTATGTCTTTTTAATTAGGAGTATATTCAAGTGTCATTTACAATAATATTAATTAATAATTTTGAATGGTGATGTAAAATGAGAGTTGTTTCTAGATTAAAACTATGACAAGTTTTTTGTGTTTGCATACCATCTTGATGATGGATCATGGAGTATGATCTGAAACGTTGATACAAAAAATTGATACAGTTTTAATCCAGAAACAACTCTCATTTTACATCACTATCATGGATTGTGGAAACTTAATGATCTTAATTTTGAATGGGTTATTACATTTGGTATTGGAGCTTAGGGTTCAACTCTGGGCCTTTTAAGTCTACCATGTTGACTAGGGTAGTTGACCCTTGACCCAAAATTTAGAATTCTTGAGAATTGACCAAACCTAAATTGAATGTAGGAATGGGAAGGTCAAATATGGGACCAAGGAAAGGGAGAATTATAAGAACCCTGCATAAGAATGACATAAAGGAAGGAAACACCAAGATGGAGGTTCAATAAAAAATTCTCGATGATGAAACTCTAGCTCAAGATCTTACACGACTCAAGCTAGAGAGAGGCTTGAAGATTGAGGAGAAGCAAACACCTAAGATCAAAAAGCTTTCTGAAATTTGGGACTGGCCTCTAGGGTGTGGACCCAATGCACCCTTGTTGACTAAAGAGGAAAATGATAGCCTACCTGCTCAACCTTTCTCTTCTATAAATTTTGATGTAAACTCAAATGAGGACCCTAAGGAATGTCCTCTTTCTAATGTTGAGAAAACATAATGATGTAACTCAAAGCCTATTGTAAATAAGGCTCTATTGACTCACCTTAAATATATATAAAATCAAATGATATATTTTTTGGTGTGTTCAATGAGAGACTCTAAAATGTGTGTGTTATGTATGAATGTGTATGTCTTCTATATTGAGGGATGTATGCCTATAAAAATTATGTGATGTAGCATAAGAAATTTATTCATAGAACTTAGTGTTGAGATGCTATAAATGTGAATGTGTTTTAGGATAAGTGTGAGGCGCCATGATGACCACTGGGAAAGATGAGGGGTAGTGGTTCTGATAACAGACCTAATAAGAGGTTGGAGAAAATTCTAGAGCTTCTGAACCGACAAGAGTCTCACATGGAGTATATAGAGAAAGAAGTTTGAGTGTCACACGAGGACCGAGACCATAGGAATGCAGAAATCAATCAAGGAGATAGTGGTCCAGGAGCAGATCCACAAGGACAAATTAAGAAAGACCTCAAAAGAGTAGCACTACCCAAGTTTGATGGTAAGGGTATCAAAAATAGAGCTGAGGTTGGATTATAGAAATGGAAAAATAGTTTGGGATTTGTAACCTTTCAAAATAGACCAAGGAAACATGGGCTATGTATCAGCTTTCTGGTGAAGCAATGACTTGGTGGGATGATGAGAAGTTAGAAAAAAATATTCAGTATGCCGAGATCACATGGGAACTCTTCCTCCAAGCCTTCAGGAAGAGATGGTTATCATATTTTTTCTTTGGAAATAAAGTGACAAAGTTTCAAAACTTAACTTAGTGAAATATGACTGTGATTTAGTATTGGGAAAAAATTTCCAACTTGTTGAAGTATGTACCCCAATATTTGGGAGATGAGTGATTTTGTATCTAGAAATTTATAACGAGACTCAAACCTCACATATGATTTAAAGTGGATATGCATGAACCCCAAACCATGAATGAAGTTTTCCAAAAATCCACCAAACAAGAACATAAAATGTAGGAGTTATCCAATCTTTGCAATAAGTCAAATTCTAACTTGTGGTATGGGTAGAAGAAATTTCATATGGGAGACAAGAGCCATAAAATACACAATCTCAAGAGGGGAAGTGAGTCGCAGGGTAAGGGTGAAGATGGTACTGGTGGAAAGAACAAGAAAGCAAACAAGGGTAAGGGAAAAGATGACCATAATCAGAAGGGCTTTAGAGAGGACAATCCAAGAGGTTGCAAAGGGCCTCAAGATGGATTCTATACTTGTGGAGGTGACCATTATTCCTCAAATTGTCCTTAATGGTCGAAGTCATAGAAGGAAGGAAGCTATTAGTAGAATCACTAGGTCCACATTGAATTAAGATCTATGGCTAACGGGTAAGCTCTATTGCCAATCTGTCTCTATCTTAATTGATACTGGAGCTACTGAATGTTTTATAGATCCTAGAATAATATCCAAGATACCCATTAGACCTGGATACATGGAAAATCTAGTATGCTGATCAAGCAGAGTAGAGGGTAGATACCTGTCTCTTTTGCGGTGAGTTAGAGTTTCCAACCTTTTAGACTCAGGTTAACTTGTATGTGGCACCCTTAGGCTCATATGATGTAATATTGGGAATAAATTGGTAAACTGAGCATAAGGCTATAGTGAACTATGAGGATAAGGTGGTCAACTATATGGATGATTATGGAAACCCAATTAAGGTTTGTGGAATGTAAAGACCCTTAGAGCTTAGGCATATTTATATGATGAAGCTCAAGAAGGCTCATCGAAAGGGATGTACAATTTATGCAATGCATGTTACTAATCTTGATAGTAAGAAACCATATTTAGATGACTATCCTATTCTCAAGGAGTTCCAAGATGTATTCCTTGATGAGCTTACGAAGTTGCCTCCGAAGCGAGTATTCGATTTTTCTATCGATCTAGTTCTAGGATCCAAGCCTCAATCCAAGGTACCTTATCAGATGACCACCATAGAAATCTATGAGTTAAAGGACTAGTTAATGGAATTGCTAGATAAGGGACTTATAAGACCTATGTGTCTCCTTGGGGAGCATCGATTATTTTTACGAAAAAAAAGGATGGAACCTTGCATCTATGTGTAGATTATTGGATGTTGAACAAGGTGACCATCAAGAACCGGTATCCACTCCCGATGATTGATGAAATATTTGAACAAATGAAAGGAGAAAAGGTGTTATCCAAAATTGATCTTAGGTTAGGGTACCATCAATTGAGAATTAAGGAAGAAGATATTTTGAAGACTGCATTTAGAAATCAGTATGGGCATTACGAGTACATAATGGTACCTTTTGGTCTAACTAATGCGCCAAAAAACTTTGTGAACCTCATGAATAGTGTATTCAAAGACTACTTGGATGATTTTATTTTGATTTTTATTGATGGAATTTTTATCTATTTAAAGACTATTGAAGAGCATGATAGATATTTGAGGATATTTTTTTAGTGATTGAGAGAAAGGAAACTCTTTGGGAAGCTATCCAAGTGTTCATTCTATAGGGACAGAGTACACTATTTGGGCCATATCATTATAGGTGAAGGAGTCTCTGTGGACCCTGAGAAGATTAAGGCAATCGTGGAATGGCCAGTGCCTCAGAATGTGTTAAAAGTCTATAGCTTCATGGGCCTCACAAGGTACTATATGAAGTTTCTACAAGGGTTCTCCTAGATTGCATCTCCTACTACCTCACTCCAAAGGAAGGGAATGCAGTTTGAATGGACCGAGAAGTGTGAGTAGGCATTCCAACTCCTGAAGGAGAGGCTCACAATAGCACCGGTGCTAACCATCCCTGATCCTAATGGGAGATTCACAATAATCATAGATGTTTTAGGAGAGGGATTGGGAGGAGTATTAATGCAAGACAAACAAGTAGTAGCATATGAATCTAGAAAGATCAAGCATCATAAAGTGAACTATGCACCTCATTATTTGGATTTGGCGGCCATAGTTCATGCCTTACAAATGTGGAGGCATTATATTTTGGGAAATCCATTTGAACTCAAGACATACCACTTAGGATTGAGATACATATTTACCTAGCCAAACCTTAATGCGTGGAAAAGAAGGTGGTTGGAATTCCTTAGTGAGTATGACTTTGGAATTGAATATATAAAAGGGAAAGATAACTCAGTGGTTGATTCTCTTAGTAGATGAAGACATATGATAACCATGGTATCAACAAGGTCTAAATTGAGATAACAAGTGATTCAGAATATTCCAATGGATGAGCACTATGAGAGAGTTAAGAGTGCCTTATCAATAAATCCTTCAGATCATTGATTCAATGGGTATAAGATCAGACCAAATGGTATTTTGAGATACTAGAGGAGAATGTATATTCTTGAATCTAGAGAGCCAAGAAAGTTGGTTTTAGAATAATTTCACAATGCACCTTATTTAGGACACCTTGGAGTATCCAAGATGATCACAGAGTTGACGACTCTATATTTTTGGCCTAAACTTAAGAAGGATGTAGTGTACATAGCCAGATGCTTGGAGTGCCAATGAGTCAAGGCTAAGTATGCACACCCAATTGGGTTATTGTATCCTCATGACATATTTGAGTATAAATGGCAAGTGATTAGTATGGATTTTGTATAGGGGTTGCCGTTGAGAAAGAACAATCATGATGTTATCTTGGTCATGATTTATAATTTGACTAAGGTTTCACACTTCATTCCAAGAAACCTTAAGGATGGATCGTTGACCATGGCTAAGAAATTTTTCCAGGAGATCTTCCACTTACATGGAGTGCTAGAGACTATCATTTCTGATAGGGACACATAGATGAGTTCAAGGTTTTGGGGGACCTTGAATGCCACATTGGGGACCAAATTGAATTTCAGCTCAATTTATCATCCTCAAATTGACAAGAAGATATAGAGGGTGAATCAGGTAGTTGAAAAACTCCTCTAAATTTATTCTATGGACCAACAGTATATGTGGGAAGAATATTTTCCTTTGGTAGAGTTTTCTTACAACAAATACTATCATACATCCTTAGGCATGACACCATTTGAAGCCTTGTATGGGCAGAAGTGTCATACCACCATCAATTGGAATAAATTGGAGGACAAGATCATAGTAGGACCTGAAATTCTTAAGGAAATGGATGAACAAATGAGGTTCATTAAGAGTAGATTGAAGGAGGTGAAAAACCGATAGAAGAGTTATGTTGACAAGAAATTAAATACTAGATAGTTTGCAAGAGGGTGAATTTTTTTCTTGAGAGTTAAACCTCATAAAAGTTCTATTTCTTTTGAAAAGTCTTCCAAGTTTGTCTTAAGATATGTGGGGTCATTTGAAGTATTAGAAGTGATTAACCCAATTTCTTATAGACTAGCTCTATCACCTAATCTGGCTCGAATTCATAATGTGTTTCATGCTTCCTTTCTTAAGCTATATCAACCTGATGTGACCCATGTTCTTGTTGGAAATCCTTCCAGGTACACGATATAGGAGTGGTGTTAGTGGAGCCCATTAGAATGTTGGATAGACAAAACATTAAGTTACAGATCAAAGATATTTCTCAACTTAAGGTCCAATGGGACCAGTACTCAAAGGACAATGCTAATTGGGAGGATGCAGAAGAAATAAAATACTCCTTTCCATATTTTCTTTCTTGAAAATAAACTCAATAATTTTGTTTGAATCTTTTTAGTTTGAGATATTATGATATTTCATGCTTTAAAATTCTGATGTTGAAATAGACATATATATTTTGATGAGATGTTGAAACAAACATATAAATTTTTGATGTGATATTGAAATAGACATATATAATTTGATGTGATGTTGAAATAGACATATATATTTGGATGAGATGTTGAAACATACACATATTTTTTTGATGTGATGTTGAAATAGACATATATATTTTGATGTGATGTTGAAACAAACATATAAATTTTTGATGTGATATTGAAATAGACATATATAATTTGATGTGATGTTGAAATAGACATGGTTGTTCAAAATTTGATATGATGTTCTTTTATTTTGACTTACTAGACATTGGGATGATGTCTCTTCCAAGAGGGGAAGGATTTCATAACCCAAATTTCTTGTGCATTTATCATAATATGATAAATTGATTTATTGAAGAAATTCAATTTAATATTAAATAGAGATTTTAGAATATTTGAAATTGAATGAAAAAAGTTGACTGAAGTTGACTTTGTGAACTTTTAGAAATTATTTTTATATGTTACCAAGAATTGAACATTACTGATCAATTTGCAAGTGCAAGTGTGTGCACTTGTAGGGTGATAGGTTGAAGGACGAGAACACGGTTGAAGTAAGATTGTTAAGCCAGATCGAATGATAAACTAGTTGGAATTTGGGTGCACACACCACAAATGACATGATGATTTACATCTGAATTAAATTTCATATATAAGAGAACAAAATTTCCAGACTCGAGTTATCTTTGTTATTGAAATCAATGGATTTTAAATTAAAATTTATCTACTTAAACTATGTGTTTTGAAGAAAATAAAGAGAGTATTATAAAGAAAATTTCTTTGTTAGTATAGATATATATATATATATATATATATAGATGCTGGAAATGAAAATTCAAGTTCTTTGCTTTAAATGATAGTGTATGGAACTTGTAAGCCATTACAAACAAACTTGTATATGAATGCAAATATAAAATATATACATGTATATATATGTGTATCTAAGATAAATATGAATGCATACACACACACACACATATAAATACATTATTCGAATACAAGATAAATGTGAATGAAACCATTTAAAACACATATAGATATATAAATCTAAATATATATATTATATTTGAATTCAAAGAGGATAACCGATATATATTCTAATCAGACTATCAAAAATCAATAAAGAATCTGAAGGAAAATCCACTATGGACGTGGCCAACCAAAAACATAAAGGCATATTCAAAGTTAGAGGCTAAAAACTATGATAGGAAAAGCCATAATGGCAACACCTAGGTGCATACAAGAAAATGTGCTTACCATTTTAGAATACATTGTGGTGGAAGAAAATAAGGGAGCAATTTGGGAAAGATTTGACAAGAAACAAAGAAAATGTAGAGAAGAATACGTAGTGGGGAAAAATTTGAGGAGAGCCTCGACCAAAAAGCTTGACCATTGAGGTAACTTGGTTCTTTTGAAACAATATTGACTTTTTTATCTCTTTATTTCATGTTTAGCTAGTGATTGTCACTGTATTTGATGAAAAACGGAAAGCACAGTAGCTTGCATAGTCTTTGTTTGCATGTCATAGCTTGACCCGAAGGCAAGCCTTATTAACCACCCTTTGGGGGAATCGCATGGATTACAAATTTCTTTTGTTTAAGTTCTTAGAAAGGATCCTTAATAGCTAGCCTCTGTGTTAGACTGAGGCATGTAATCTTATAGATGTGACTATTATGTAAGTCGCTTGATAATTTTAGCCATGTCTTGGCTATCGAAAATCATATTTCGATTCATATGAATATCTTATGGTGTCTAAATCTATAGAGGTCCGTGTGTCGACCTATGATGGAGGATATTATTCTTTGTGTTAGCTTGATATGTATCAACTATGTTTTACTTTAACATATCACCTTCCATTATCATCTAGGTTGATAATGGAAGGGGAAAATTGTTCATTATTAAGAAATGTGGAAACCATATTTTCACAAAGATGATACCCTTGATTTGAAGAACCAATGGAATGTATGAGATGGGTTTCATTGTATCCATGTAAGGATCGATCATCATGATCGATAGGTTAATTTATTTGAATAAGAATCATATTTGAGTCTGCATGATGTATAGTACTACATGCATTAAGGGATAAGCTAGAATGCCCATAAGGATAATTTTGAATATATCTTTAAGGTTAAGAAAGGAAGCACCTGACCATAAAAATGGGTCGAATCTAGAGCAACCTTGGTTTGTTGTTCAACCTGATTAGGAAAATTTATTGTTTGAACCTGGAACTTCCTTTCCTTCTTAACTAAAATATTTGCTACATAATTAGTTCAACAAGCTTATCGAACTTGGTTTCTTTATCTTATTAAAGTTTCTCATTGTAATTCCAATGATGAAAGTGTTCAAGATATGGATAATAGGCAACCTATCCTTATATATGAAACTGGGCTATTTGATTTGTTTATTTTCAGTACACTTTGGAAGTTCGTTCTGTTTTGAAATAGTGAACTTTTACTTGTAAAGTGATCATTTAGCATGTAAACAGTTTGAGATCAACAAACAAAGTAAACAACATTATTTGTTGTTTAATGTAATTTTTTAGTTTGAAATAGTATTTTGTTGGTGTAAACAGTGGTTAATATTTTGTAAAAAAAATTGTTTTGTTAAAAAGTTATCATTATAGCTGGAAAGAACTTTGCTCAATAAACTGTTTAGTTGGGAACAACTTGTTTTATGACTATTTAGTAGGAAAAAATACTTGTTATATTCAAATAATGAATGTACATATGAGAACAACTTGTTTTATGACTATTTAAGTAGGAAAAAACACTTATTTTGTTTAGACAATGAATGTTCATATGTAAACAACTTGTTCTATAATTTTTTAGTAGGAAACAATACTTGTTTTGTTTAAATGATGAATATTTTCATGTAAATAGAAATGTTAGAATATCATAGATGTAAGAATGCAATAACAATATGTGTGAAACTGTTAGCATAGACTTATTCTGTTTTCTTTATTTTTGACAAAGAAACGTCAAATGGAATGCTATTTTAAGATTGCAATTTGAATTAATGATTATTTCAGAATGTATGCACAAAATTTAACATTACTAGCCACATATATGTGTATGCACATAGACTTCGTTTATGTACATACACATACTTGTGACATACCTTCTTTTATTTTGGGTACCTTTTTTTAAAGGAAACTACTATGATGAAAACTAGAAAATAGTCATAAGAATGATATAACTGCATGTTGAATTTCTCTGTGAATCATAAATCTGATTTTTGTTGAGAGAGTAAAATAAAATCTAACTTTTCTATTGAAAAATGAGTGAAAGAATATTCTAAATAGAACAGTGATACCTTAATTGACTAGAGCACCTATGGGTAGATGTTGCTAGAGGGTAGATAGCTGTTATGTGATGTTTAGTAGAAGTTACCTTCTAGGAAAAGTGCCAAAATGGAGTTCAAAGAGTATAGGTTTGCTTTACCATAACCTATTGTTTTTTTTTGTTGCAACACATTTATTATGCTTGGCCAAGAAATATAGTTCATTATGTATGTATGAACTCTATGATTTCACTCTCTACATTTCTAACATGGATATTACACTTTCTTTTCTAACTTGTAGATAGATATTGCATGTTGATGTATGGTCATGCACCAGATTCCACCTTGCAGATTGTTCTCTTGATAAAAAAATTCATGCAAGGTCTAGCATTCTTCAAGTCGAAAGAATATTGGGGAAGCGTAAGCTTCGTGGTTGGGTGGTAAAACACTTCAACCATGTTATCGTACACCAATGGAGATGATCATTGAAGAAGAACCTTAGTTGGTCACAAGATTATTACAGTCTCTAATGTAACTTGATGTAATACATTCATGTAATTGATAAAAAAATATATAATGTAATGAATTTGAGGCCTTAGGAGCCAAGTCAAACCTAATATTGTAATTTGACTTTTGAAGTGAATATATGAATCTTGACTCATTTTAAATGGACATTTATAGCTATGATTGAATTTAGCCACTAGTTATGTCTTTTTAATTTAGAGTATATTCATGTGTCATTTACAATTATATTAATTAAGTAATAATTTCGAATGGATTATTACACTAACACTTTGCACCCCTTAAAATAGGGCTAGGACAAAGTCGCCCTAGGCGAACTGGTCCTATTTTTACTCCAAATTTTAATATGTCAAAGTTGGGATTTTATTATTTGAATTTCAAATGTCAAATGTTGACTTTTGAGATTTAATTTTTAGGAAATTAGATTAATTGCATATAAATACCTAGTCATTTCACCATTTGAAAACTAACTAGAAACAATTGGTGATCAAGTACTTTTTGGAAGCAATTATTATCAAGTCAAGAGTGGTCAAGAGAAAATTTATTGCAGTATTTCAACATTGAAACATCATGTCAAGTTTTATGTGATTTTTTTCATGTTTATGTTATCATTTTGTTTTTTAGGACTAACCCTTGTAGGTCTTCCAATCAATCAAGCCAAATTGGAATCAAGCCTTGAGATGATGTGCATGACTTCAGTCCTTCATAGAAATCAAATTTGAATGGTGAGTTGTGGCTCATTATTGATTCATCATTCATTTGTCATTTAGCCTCTATCCATCAAAAGGATAAGCTATATTTTATCAATTTTCCATTGTGGAGGTGGAGACACCAACATGTAGTTTGATTGAGGCAAGCCCCTATATGACACTATAAAAAGCCCAATGTTCCATCAATTGAATTTTACCAAGTTTTAACTCACATGTGAACAAATATAGCAATACAAAGTTTCTTTTCTAATTCAATAATAAGACACACATTTGGAATAAACCCATTCCAAACTCCCACAACATTTCAATAATAATAGATGCACATTCAAAATTAATCCCATTTCAAATTTCCATTGCATTTTTATAAAGTGCATTACATAATTTCCAAGTAATGATTATCGATTACCATGTAATGATAATATTTTTCTAATTTGAAATTTCTCAATAAGAATATAGATACATGTTTACATACATAGCTTCCATGAGCTTAGAAACATATATACAAGTGGTCTAGATGTCCCTACCTAGGCATACATCCTAGATGTCCCAAACATTGGTGCATACATTCTAGATGTCCCCATTACCGGTGCATCCATTCTAGTTGTCCCCGATACTGGTGCATACATACTCAAATCCTAGTTGCCAAATTTATGAGGGAGAGCATCACTCAAGCATTTTTCCACTAACCACAGACTTATTGCAGTCCCCCACACATCTACCTAATTGTTAAGATGGCCCTACCCTTCGACGAAGATATTCGTTTGATAACCCCATAATCTTGGCCTTCCTGAGCATAGTGTTGTGTCCTACATATCTAGAGCTACCATACATTGGCTACAACCTACATGTATGACTTACCTACCTAGAATGCAATCATGGATCACAATGAATTAATAGCATAAAGAGTGGATACTTACACTACTTTGGCCAAAGAATTCAACACCTAGTACTTTGAATGCAAGTCATTCATTCACCCACTTTTTAGGTTGATTTGGTATTGAACATAAACATAATTCACATTCACTCGAAGGTGGTGAAATAATAAATTGTCCAATCAAGGTTATTCCCTTAACCATGGATTACCCTAACCCTAGGAATAACCAAGTCTATAATAAACTAATTAACTAGGTTACACCCTTACCCATGGGTTACTCTAACCCTTTTTATAACCATACATGCACACATAACAAGTGACCAACTAGGTTACTCCCTTTCCCATGGATTATCTAATCCTAGGAATAGCCTAGTTAACCACCTGATTAATCATAACATCATAACATTAAATGAATTCATTTCAAAAGTATGATCACAAAATTAAGTTCCTTCATTTAAAAAGTATGATGACCTCATTCAAAAGTATAATCTCATCAATAAATGAATCCATTCCAGAGTAAAATCTCTTCAATAAATGACTCCATGCAAGAGTATAATCTCATTAATAAATGACTTAATCAAAATTATAATATTCAACAATAAATGACTTCAATCAAAGATATAATCAACAATAAAATGATTAATTAGATCATGTAGGTTAATCCCAACCTATTCACTTCATTAGATAATCAAGTAAACAACCCAACTAAATAGGTTATTCACAACCTAGGGTTTCAATCAAAGTGATGTAACAATCAAGTGATCATAAACAAATTATAAAACCTCTCTTTCAATATACCTCAAATATTCACATGGTTGCACTGTTCACAAAATTTGTATGTAAACTGGAGGACATTAGCCTAAGAAGAGTTTGTGCTTCTGCATCTACAAGTCCTCTTCTCAATACAACTTTGAGTTGCCGGAACGTGAGTCCTCTTCTAGAATTATGTAAATAGGAATAGACTCCTAATTAGGTATATGATTATAGTATAATAAAACAATACATTTCTCAACCTGACCATTGAATATTGATATAACAATCAAGTATACACCCTAAACCTAGGGAAAAGACTATCTTCCTACTTTAAGGAGATATGAGCAATCCATTAAGTATAGACTATCATCATGGTTTACATAATATTTCAACCTATAAATGATGACATTTCTATCATGCCATCATTTTCATTGTATTACTAACCTCCTTATCTAAAGAGGTTTACCTAGCATCATAAGCTAACAAATCAAGATAGCAACATATTTCACATCTCACTTTTCATGTCATATCCATATAGACTTAAAAACTAAGTATAGTTCTAATAGCATTAAATCCACACATGCTTCAACATAATATAAATGTATTCCAAAATAACAAGGTTTCACTAATTCAAGACTTGATCAAGAATCACATAAGAATATTCCATACTAGGAAATAACTAAATTCATAATAACAAGCATATCATGCATTCCAAGATTATTCCCAAACTAGGAAATAACTAAGTTCACAAGAACAAGCATATCATGCATTTCAAAAGGAAATATTTTCCAAACAAGGAATTTATAATAATATAACCTTTCAAGCACAAGTAATAGAGGAATAGAAATCAGCATGCCTGGATATAAAGTTCCAACTGATAAGGTTTGTTTCCAATCTCAAGCTCCATAACCACATATGCTACTCCTTCAATTTTCAACTAATCTCCAAACTCTAGCCTCCTCTCAAGAACTCTCATCAAAATGTAACTCACAAAAAAATATCTCTCTCACTAAAACTCTCTAAATAATGCTTACACAAAAATACAACAAAATAACAATAGAGAAATTAGAATGAAAAGTGTAACAAATGGTAGAGAGCACCTCTATATATACTTAAATTTGAACATCATAATGCTACAAATAAGCTAAAAAATCTGCCTTCTTATTCATATGTATCGACTCAACTGATTTAACTCGCAAATTGAAACACATAACAGCCCTCTTATTTCCAATTTCATAGAATGGATGAGTCAACTTAATGCTTGTGACAACATGACTCCTTTTAAGGTTTCCTATTTTATTTGCAAGCCAATTACCCTTTCATATTTCTGCCATCTTTGCATTTGACCGAGTTTCATGCTTTCTCTATGCTATGCGTTGGTTAATGGTGTAGAAATAGACTTCTATTAGCTTTAAACCTCATAATATATGACACCACCTTACATTACAACCTTATTTCTATACGCAGGTCTGACAAAGTCAGCAACATATGAATACTTTATGTGTTGCTTATATGACTTATTCTCTCATGTTATGCGTTGAACCCAAGCATTTTACTTATTATTTTATTTGCATTCACTTTAGCATTTTATTGCAACTATGCACTGCTTCATTTTAGCGCTTTTTATGCTCCATTTCTTATATTATTTACATTGCATTAAAAACAAAACTTATTTACTATGTGTTGTATAGTCTGCTTACTTCATTAAGCATTATATATGTGCTGCATAACATGTGCAAGATTTTTCTATTATTTGGCCATTATATCAGCCAACATAGCAGTTATTTTCATGCATACATTCCAATACTCAATGCCACACATAACTTAAGGAACCCATGCATTTTATATGTTTTATCGATGTCTTTATGCAACCTCATGAATTGCTGATTAACTCTTATCCAACGCATTTACTTTTATTACCAATAGATGTGAATTACTTCCATATATATATACATATCATATACTTTACTCATTATAGGGTATGTGATATATATATATATATATATATATATATTACTCTCATGTATTTATCTTAATATGTTTATTATGCATAGATACTAATATATACATTTATATATACATATACATATATTTGTTTCCATTAATTTATAGATATGTGTGTATATATATGCATATCAATATTTACACATAAGAAATAATACTATTAAATCAATTTATAACATATTGTCATATATATAGGGTGTGTATTCATATAGATAATACATGCATATTTATATATTCAATTGGTCACATACATATCACATATCGATGTATGGGTATGTGATGACATTTCTATCTTACTCATGCCCATATGTACATATGATCATATGGATGCATCATCACACATACACATACATATGCATTTTACATTTATACAAACACGTACCTATACACCTATGCACAATATTTCAAACTCACCAAAAATATTTAACACTATGACTCAAATCAACTAACAAAAAAAGAAATCAAATACAATTACACAAACACTCCATTCATCCTCAAAACTATGACCAAGGGTTTACTTACCCGATTTCACGAACTAACTTGACTCAACTAGACCAGTTTAGGATGTGAGTGTGTGTATGCTCAATTAGGCTCATTAAGGGTTACCCAACCAAGTTCTTCTCCTAAGTGATACCCTCCCTCTCGTACCTGAGGGCTTGACTCCTTCTTGCATCCAAATTAGTGTGTCACAAAGGTAGTTATCCATTCACATGTAATTCATTTGCACCATAAATCATTTGCATTGCCAAAAAATTTAAGTAATCATATTGCATTGTACATTCTCCATACTCATGTATATTCAAAATATTATCATTCCTTCAAAAGAAATAACATCTTAATGCATATTTCATAATTTCATTCACCTATTTAACATATTAAGGTCACGATTTAAATTGATCATCATATTTATTCATGAAGGTAAAAGTAGCCTGATAACTAAGAAACAAGGTGTAATAGGCACAAACCTTCCTCTCTCTTTGAATGTGCAGGTTTCAAATCTAAAGAAGTTTAGAGGGAGATTGAAGATCATTTATTCATTGTTGCATTTGAACCCTACAACTTGAAAATATATGAAAACTTAGTTATCTCAACATTCAATGAATATCCGACAGTGAGACCTAGAAGGGAGAAGCCTTTGATTAGACTCTAGAGGATTTTGAAATCATATTCCAAGTTGAACTACTAGGACTTAGTCACCTTGGCTGACAGTCTCCCAAATTTACCTCTAGATTTATATGTCAGGTGCATAGAACTTTGCTCAATCTATTTATGAACATCAAACATGTCTGTTAGTTTCCAGATTTACTATTTTTACATCAAAACAGTGCATTGTCATCATTAGTTAGCTGCATCATTGCATTTCATACAAAATTCATTCCAAAGTCCCTAGATTTAGATCCTAGGATTGATTGGGTCACCTTTCAGGTTGCAAGTCAATCTCATATCCTACCTAATATTAAATTTAATGATAAGTGACCCTTGTCATTGGTGGAAAATAAAGACCCCTTTGCAAACCTTAAGGATGAAATCCTTAAGGGCTCACTTTTCCACCTTATCATTTTGGTGAACCTGATGTGTTAACATTATATATCTTTTGAAATTTGAAGCATATCATTTTAGATCTAGGGTTAGTATTGCATTGTTCATTTAGGGATTCAATTTTGCATCATTAAAAATTCATAAAAAATATCATTTTAAGATTTTGCATATTAGGATCAGTCAATTTTTTATATTACATTTGGAAATTGCATCTAGAATTGTCTTTTATTGCTTTAATTTTTTGAAAATTGTTGCATACTTGCATTTGGTATTGCATAATTTTAAATCAGACAATTTCTAAAAAATATTCACTATCACACTTGCACACACAAAAAAATAGGAACCTAAAACAGTGTCACACATCCAAATTTTGAAATTTGCAAAAATATTTTCCAGACAAGGGTGCCTTAGGCGACTTTTTCCAAGGTCCTTTTTCCTAGATTTGTGTGACATAACCCTCTTAGAGTCCTCTATCTGGATTTATTTCAATGTTTTTTTTCACTATGATATAAAAGTTTTAATTCTAATGCATACATAATATTGTCATAATGGCTAAATATTTTGGTAAAATTTTGACTTCCTTGAAA
Organism: Sequoiadendron giganteum; assembly: GCA_007115665.2. Lineage (NCBI taxonomy): Eukaryota > Viridiplantae > Streptophyta > Pinopsida > Cupressales > Cupressaceae > Sequoiadendron > Sequoiadendron giganteum. The sequence goes on from CM021102.1 coordinate 837,932,807, forward strand.
TCTTTGGTTGGTGTTTCACGGTGTGTTTTTGGAAATGATCCTAATTCATATGATGCAATTTATATTCCCTCATCTCCCAATGTATATCTCCTTAACGAGGATATCTTGAGGAAAGATGAGGAAATCATGAATGAATTCATAAATCATACCTTTCCTAACCTTGAGAACAATTTGGTCCTTTATCCTTCAACAAAATGGCCTAATCACCATACTAACAATAAACACCACCCACCACACCACCACTTGAAATTTTTTACACATCACATAGGTAAAGTGATTTACAATCCATCCAACCTAGGCACATGAAGGACACTATTTACAACAAACATAATGAGCCCATACTACCCATTGTTTCTCCATCCTATGAAAACAAAGCTAGTAGTACACTTGTTAGCTTGGAACAATGCTATGGCCAAGGCTTTAGGATCTTAACAAAAAAAGGACGTGATATAAATAAGGAATATGAAATCTACTTCCTTTTGGAACAAATATCATTTGAAGATACAAGAGACATAGGTTACCAAGGTCCTCCCACTTTACATCAAACATTCACTTCATCATCCAAACCTCACAAAATTCATGGTCCTATTAGAAAAGGTTTATTACCCACCTCAATCCTTTACGTAAGAGTGAGCGTACTTTGGTTACACTTTTACAATTAGGATTTATTATATTACCACATGTGAAGGAAATAAGAGATACTAAAAGAAAGACTAAAAACACAACCTATTGTGCATATCATAGAACATTTAGACACATTATTGATGAATTCCATGTTTTAAAGAGCAAGTTGGAAGGATTACATCTCAACAATGATAAATTCAATAGGATAATAGATTAAACAATATCTTTTGTTGCTCCTTTCCATGTGATAGTTGTAGTTTTACATGATGCTTATTACCATTCATGGGGGTATAAATTAAGTTTTATGCAATCATATTTAGTATTCAAGGAGCAATGTTTCATCATTCATTGTGGCTCATCTTTGTCCCTAAGCTTGGGGGAAAAGGTTGGGTAGCCTTGTATTAGGTGTATTCCTTCTTACAAGGGGTCCCTTTGTATCTTCTTAAAATATTAGTGTAGCAAGTAAAATATAATTTTAAGGGGGGCATATAATCCCCAACACATTGTTTGCTTAAGAAATGGTCCCTTTTTAGTGATGATAGCATACATCTAGAAATTGTGACCTTGCTAATATCACATGAATTCATTTGAAAGTGTGGCCTTCTTAATCTATGTTAGTGTCTCCTTTGTGGTGATATTAGGCTTGATATCCACTAAAAGTGTGACTTTTCATGGCACATGATGTTCCCTTTGGTGGTAATACTATGGTTAGCATTCCCTAAAGTGAGATATTTGCTTCCATGACTTGGCCTCTCTTGGTGGTGGTATCATGTATGATATTCCCTAAGTTGTGACCTTTCATGTATTAAGTAGCATCCCTTTGACACCCTTTGTGGTGGTGTCACTTATAACACCCCCTAAGGTGTGGCCTTGTTGTTCGTCCCCTTGGACATATTTTTTTCATCCCCTTGGATGTTAAAAAATTATGCACACCTAAGGTGTTTGTCATTTGTCCCCTTAGATGTTAAAAATTTGTTCATCCCCTTGGATGTTAAAAATTTGTAAACCCCTTGAGGTGTTTTTTTTTCATCCCCTTGGATGTTAAAATGTGAGATTTTGCAAGAAATTCCATGGATTTGGCATAACACAACTTGCTAATTCATGAACTTGAGTACCCATTTTAACCTGGCCAACTAGCATAATACAACTTGCTTGCCAGTGGATTCACATGTTTCATGAGTGTCTTAGCAGAACGCAACTTGATAGCCTTGTGGAACTCATCATATTGCATGGAAACCTAGCATAATGCAAATTTCTAGCTAGTAGATCCATGTGGCTTGTGAGTGAGTTGGCATAACACAACTTGCTAGCTCTCATGAGAGAAAATATTTATTTAACATTCATTTGATGGATGACATTTGGTATTTGAGACAAATCTAAGACTAAGGTATCTTTTCCTTACCAAATTGAATCCTTTTAGCACTAATCTTGTGTTTGTGTGTGTATATGTTTTTATAAGTGTCATGTATTCTGTAGTATTCTATGTTATATTTTTTCATGTATGTTTTGTGTTGTCTTGCTGCATTACATATGTGTGTTTTCTCTTGTATTTATATTGGCTTTCCATAGGATCTTGAATCTTGGGGGCTTGCACACTCCCCCTAGATTCATTTTCATCCTATCTCTTCAACATTTAGATAATCGAACCCCTCTTGACATATTTTATACTTAAGTGTGAGTCTAAGCATAAGTTCATACTCTCACTAAAGTGGAGGCTAAAAGTCATGATAAATTGTCACCCTTGACAATTTCACACTATTTTTTTCTCCCCCCTAAGTAATTGGACCTAATTATACATCTAATGTCCTAAATTATGCATTCCATGGACCATTTCGTCATTTATTAAGAAAAATAATTTACAGAACCAAAGAAAAAATTTAATGTTTTTCTCTCAACACTTTACACCCCATTAAATAGGGCTAGGAAAAACTCACCCTAGGTGACATGGTCCTCCTAATTTCCCTCCAAATTTTAATATGTCAGAGTTGGAATTTTATTATTTTATTTTCAAATATCAAATGTCGGCTTTCAAGATTTAATTTTTGGAAAATTAGATTATTTTCATATAAATACGTAGTCATTTCACCATTTGAAAACTAACTAGAAACAATTTGTGATTGATCAATTTTTTATTCAATTATTATCAATTCAAAAGTAGTCAAGAGAATATTTATTTCACATTTCAACATTGAAGCATCATGCCAAGTTTTGTGTGAGTGTGCTCATGTTTATGTTATCATTTTCATTATGAGGACTAACCCTTGTAGGTGTTCCAAGAAATCAATCCAAATTTTAATCAAGCCTTGAGGTGATGTGCATGGCTTCAATCCTTCAAGGAAATCAGATTTGAGTGGTGAGTTGTAGTCCATTGTTGATTCATCATTCATTTGTCATTTAGCCACTATTCCTCAAAAGGATAAACTCTCTTTTATCAATTTTCTATTATGGAGGTGGAAACACCAACATAGGGTTTGATTGAGGTAAGCCCCTATATGGAATAACCATTCCTCTCTCTTTGAATGTGTAGGTTTTAGATTTGAATAAGTTTAGAGGAAGATTGAAGATCAATTATTCATTGTTGTATTCAAACCCTACAACTTGACAAGATACAAAAACTCAGCTATCTCAGTATCCGAAAAAGATTTGATAGTGAGAATTGGAAGGAATAAGCCTCTGATCACACTCTAGAGGATTGTGAAATTAGATTCCAAGTTTAACTACTAGGATATAGTAACCCTTGGTTATTTAGTCTCACAAATTCAGCTACAGATTTATATGCCAAGTGCATAGAACTCTACTCAGTCTATTTTTGAACATAAAACTTGTCAATCAATTTCTAGATTTACTATTTTTATATTAGAGTAGTTAATTGTAATCATTAGTTAGTTGCATCATTTCATTTCATACAAAATTAATTCCAAAGTCTCTAGATTCAAATCCTAGGATTGATTGGGTTACCTTTCAAGTTGCAAGTCAATCTCATATCCTAGCTAATCTTGAATTTAATGATAATTGGCCCTTGCCATTGGTTGAAAAGAAAGACCCCTTTGCAATCCTTAAGGCTTCAATTTTCCACCTTATTAGGTCTATAAGAAATATCCCTCCAATACACTAGTACAAGAACAATAATATATGAATGAAAAATACTAAAAATTGCTTATAAATGACTAAACATGGTCACACGACCATTAATAGTTTAATACCAGTCATTTATAACATGATCAAATTGATGAATAAACCATTTTTAGTCATTTATTGGTTTTTTTAATTGCTCGATTTAGTAGTTATTTATTCATTGATTGATGTAATCTTGTCACTTATTTAGTCATTTTTTATTCACTGATATATTTATTCATTAATTTAGTCATTGATTACTATTAACTTGTCACTTGTTTAGTCATTTTTATTCATTGTTTTATGTCCATTAGTAGTGTATTTAGTCATATTTATTCACTGTTCACTATTTTCTATCATTTGATAGTATATTTAGTCAATTTAATTATTAATTGATGTCAATTAGTAGTATATTTAGTCATTTTAATTGACTAATATTTGACGATTTAAACATAAAACATGGAAATACACATCAATCATCAATTGCACACAATAAGACAACCATCAAGAAGGAAAAATCATTGAACTTTATTAAAAGAAAGGTGTTCTTACAACTTGCACAAGTCTAAAATAGCCATCTTTCTTGAAAAATGCTTAGAAATAGAGTATACAATTTTTATTTTCAGTCACAAGACTGAAAATTTGAGTTACAATGCACAAAAATTACAAGAAAGAAACTTATCCAAAAACCTTTTGCAATGATGAACCCTTCAATGCGAGCACATGCCCCTTTCATCTCTTAAAACTTCTACAATGTGGGCAATATTCCTGGAGCAAGCTATAACATGTAGAATCCAAGAAGGAGAGTATTGATCATGTCCCATATATGAAGCTCTCTCCTTCAATGTAGTCAACAATAACCCTAAAAAATTTCATCCTTTATATGCATCGTGCCATCTTATATGAGAAACAGGGTGCTACCTTTTCTACCATGAATGAAGTTGTGCCTCAATAAAACCAACAAAATTACTATTAGTCTCAATTCAGAAAGAATAGAAGTGCATTGTATATTGAAAATTTACAAAAGTAAGCCCAAACACAACAAAAAAGATAAATCAATTAAAAACTTGTAGGAGACAGATCACATCCAAAAACATGGGAGAGCTATGTAAAATTGGAGAAATTGTCTTGGCAAATGAAGGCAACATGGTATTTCCAGATTCAAGACTTTTACTTAATGTTGTGGAATAGAATAAAAAAGAATCATTTATTTGCCACCATAGTGAAAAGTTAGCAATTGCATTTGGTTTGTTAAACATGGCCCCTGGTCCAACTATTAGATTTGTTAATAACCTTCAAGTATGTTCTAATTTTCATAATACATCTAACTTCATCTCCAAGATTGTTGCAAGAGAAATTGTTCTAAGAGATGTGAACCATTTCCATCATTTTAAATAGGGACAATGTTCTTGTGGAGAATATTGGTGATGCTAAAATGAAACAATATGAAAAATATGCTTGCACTATAATATTGTGCACTACATCAGATATCCAATATTAATGAAGGGACATCCATCAAAGCATAACAACAAGGATTTTTTTGTCATATGTTGCAGTTACAAGTGCCCTACTAGACATACATGAACTGTGGAAGCATAGACAAGGCAAGCGAACTATTTCAAAAAATGCCTCAAAGAAATATTATATCATGGAATGTCATGATTAAAGGATATGTTCAAAATAGGGTTTTCTAAGAAGTCCTTAGAATTTCTTAAGAAAATACAACCAATGGGTGTAAAGCCTAACTCCTCAACCTTTGAAAGCGTCCTTCCTTCCTGTGTGTGAATTGGAGCTTTGTATGAGGATATGAACATCTATCAAAAGCATATTTGGAGGTGGATTTTTATCAGATATTGTAGTTGCAAATTCTACTTTGGATCACCAAAGCCTTCACAAAACCTTTTGCACAACCACTTAACACTTTATAGTTGTTGTTTTGCCTTTGCGGTGATGTGGGTAAATCACCTCAAATCACCGCAAAGGCCCAACAAAAACCATGTGGTGTTGTGGTGGTCCTTCTATAAAAACACTACAACATCACACTATTGTTGTTGGGCCTTCGCGGTGGTGCAGGAAAAAAAACCTACATCATTGTGAAAGCCCTACAACAACCATGTGGTGTTGTGGTGGTCCTTCTGCACAACAACCACAATACTACATGATTGTTGTCAGGCCTTCATGGTGATGTGGGGTGCTTTCCCCACATCATCGCGAAGGTCCAACAACAATTGTGTAGTGTTGTGATGGTCCTTTTGCACAACACCACATGGTAGTTGTTGGGCCTTTACGATGATGCAAGGTGTTTTCCCCACATCACACAAAGGTCCAACAAAAACCATGTGGTGTTCCGGTGGTTGTGAAAAAGGTTTTGTGAAGGATTTGGTGATTCAAAGTGTAGCTTGAAACTACAATAGCTGATAAAAATCCACTTCCAAATATCCTTATTCCTTAATGAGAAATAATCATTCATATAATCAATTAGTTGGAAGAAAATTGGGAGATGGCATGAGTGCTTAGTTAGCAATAACAATTTTGAAAGAACCTTCCTTGAATGCGAGTGCAATTTAGGAAGTTGGTTAAGACACAAAATTGTCTTAGAAAATGGTACTTAAAATTCCTCAAAAATGTGGTGAGTGTGCAAGATTTTCCTCCAAGTGAGTATCAAGGATGACGAGCTATCATGGAGCCATGTATCATCCATTTATTTTCTCCTTGTTGGCTACCACAACAGTTTGTGTCTATGTATGTTTTCTATTCAAGGGACCCCCAAAAGTTAGTTTAATTCCACCATTCATGTGGGAAAACATTGGTTATGGTGCATATTAAAGATAAGTTTCTCTGGTTGGGATGTTGTTTCTACATTTTTTGCTGCAAGAAGTTGGATTCTATGGATATCAAGTCTCAAATTCCGCTCTCAAATTGTCCCTTGTGACATTAAATGTGCTACATCACATTACACATTCAAGCAAAGCATATGACAATTTATCCCATCAGAAAATGAGGGGAGCCTTCTCATTAGTGGATAAGCTATTGTAAAGAGCCCACAAATACTAATACGAGCTCTTAAGGAGTTACCTAGGAAGAATGAGAGCAATTTTTCTAACATTTGAAGGTTCTTGTTGTGTGAATATTATCATAAATGTATATTTTGAAATTGTGGCAAAAAATATGTTGTGTATATAATCATAAAGATGCCAATGGAAAAGCCAAGTCTCCCTTAATAGCTTGCTCTTGTGCTGGATCATAACATTTTGAAGCAACTTATGGTATTTTTCATAGGTGTAGACATTATTTGTAAGGCTTAGTTTTGGGTGGGCACAAACATTTCATGCCATACCTTCTTCCTAATTGTGGAAATATATTAGAAAGACACATTTTGGATAAAAAATTAGGGCACACATACTCTTATTCATTGCTTCTCTGGGTGGTATGGAATTAGGTGGATACCATGGAGTAGAGTACATTATATGCTATCTTACATACCAAGGAAACTTGTGTCAATATTTGAGAAGATAAATTATTATTTTATTGTCAAAATATTATACCTTCCATTCTTTGTGTATCTAGTGCCATACCTCTCACTAACAGAGTTATTTTATTGACATCGTTATCCTACTATCTATGCAAAAGAGCTTCATTTGAAGGCATCTTGACTACATATTATGCACAATAAAACTCTACAAGTGAAACAAGATGTTTGCAAGAAAAAAATATGAATTCACTGAAATATTATTGTCGAAGCAACATAATATCTTCAAATGAAGGAGCACTGTAACTGTGATTGAGAAAAAATTGTGTAGGCATTGTTAGCATTGATAAATGAAGAAGATAACACATTGAATTATATGAATAAGATCATTGAAAGGAATACCATTGTTAGAGAGTTGTGAATTGTGAATTGTCCTTTGTACTATAAGACTGAGAAAGGAAGAACACTATCAAATAGTGATTGAATAATAACAAATAGTCCAAAAATAGTGAAAGTTATTGTCAAATGGTGACAAAGACCTATCGTCTAAGTCATTTGCACATGGTGATTGAGAACATAGTGAGTAAGAAGTAAAAGAGCACTAGAACATAGCATTACAAAATGGTCATGAATTATGCAATGAACTTCAATTTTCTTTTGATCACAAAGGAGATCAAGATAATAACCAACATATTGATGTGCACAAAGAATTTTCATGGAGGAGTGAAAAATTTCTTACAAAGAAGTTACCACAATAGATTTTGAGATGAATTGCACCTTCTATTTTATGCTAATATGGATATGTTCTAACCTATAGTTAATTTTTGTAGCATAAAAAATAGGCTAAATAGATGTTCATATACCATTTTTTCTAATTCAAGATTTCTATACCTTATTCTAGAATCAAATCACAAGGGGAGTCTGTACATAAGACACCATTGTTTCAAATTCAATTTTTTTGGCTCTTTGATAATTGTTTGCTTCATTTATTTGATCTAAGACAACATGTTGTATAGAAGATTCTCTCAAAATCACAATAAAATCCTTTATTCTATAATACTGTTTAGAATCTTCCCATCATAACAATGAACAAAATAATCAATCATTTAACTAAACTTTGGAAGAATTTCATCAAATTCTACTTTTCCATTCTAAATTTATTCCCAATTTCATCCATGAAGAACTTCATCAACCTGTAGATCCCGTTGTTAGCCATAACTTTACCAAGTGTCATGGATAGCTTCGAGTTTTTACCCAAGTAGCAATTGAAAAAATTCGGCCTTACCAGATACAATGTGTTGAAAATCTCTTTGAAGTTATTCTAGAAAATAGTTCCTGAGAGTATAATGTGCAATTTTGAATTAACCTTTTTGCATGAATTGCATATCTTTGATTGACTATTTCAAGCTTGATGACCTCCATCAAGTATGAGTAGACTTGTGCTCTCTAAAATAAATTTTCCAATATGCTTAGCCTCTTCAAGAAGGCTCACATTTGTCTCACAAGTGAGTGGCATAGAAGAAAAAGTGTGCATGTATTGGATACAATATTTTTGTATACCTAACTTGTGAGACAAATGTGAGCCTTCTTGAAGATGCTAAGAATATTGGAAAAATACTTTAGAGAGACTAGGTCTACTCATTCTTGATGGTCATCAACCTCAAAATAGATGATCAAAGATATGAAATTAATGCAAAAATGTTAATTCAAAACTACACATTATACTCCCAGGAACTCTTTTCTAGAATAACTTCAAAAGATATTTTCAATATATTGTATCTGGTAAGGTTGAATTTTGTCAATTTTTGCTTGGGTAAAAAATCATAGCTATCCTCGACACCTAATAAAGTTATGGCTAACAACAAGATCTACAGGTTGAGGAAGTTCTTCATGGATGAAATTGGAAATAAAATTTAGAATAGAAAAGAGAGTGGAAAAGTAGAATTTGATGAAACTCTTGTAAAGTTTAGGTTAATGACTGATACTTTTGATCATTGTTATGATGGGAAGATTCTGAATAGTCTTCCCAAACTATAGCATTATACTGTGATTTTGAGAGAATCTTCTATACAACAAGCTATATTAGATCAAATAAATAAACTAAACAATTGTGAAAGAGCCAAAAAAATTGAATTTGAAACAATGGTGTCTTATGTATAGACTCCCCCTGTGATTTTCTCCTAGAATAAGGTATATAAATTTTGGATTAGAAACAATGGTATATGAAAAACTATTTAGCCTATCTATTATGCTACAACAATTAACTATAGGTTAAAACATATCCATATCATCATAAAATAGTAGGTGCAATTCACCTCAAACTTTGTTGTGGTAATCGATTTGTAAGGAAGTTTTCACTCCATGAATATTCACTGTGCACATAGCCAAAAATTTTAATTTCTTAACCAAAGATCCAAAAATGAGTATCTTGTCATTGCATGACTCCTAATTTTTCTTTGAGTAGGGCAGTACCCAATCTTCTGGTGTTTCTAGAGAACCTATAGCAGAAAAGTGTAGTCTCCATTTGAAGGAACCATCTTCAGAGATCTTCCCTAAAACAAGAGTTGAAAACATTAGAAGAAAAGCAATACCATAATTCTAAAGTAACAATTTGTATCAAGCCAAATGTTAGAAATTATAATTAAAAAGATAAATCCTTACAATTGGACCAAGCAGATTTATGATTTTATCTTTAGAATGTAGGAACTTTCTCTGTCGAATATTTAGAACCTCAAATTGGACTAAGCCTATTTATGATTTTATCTTTAGAATTTAGGAACTTTCTTTGTCAAATATTTAGAGTGATCAACTGGGAATCAAGATTAATTGATTGGTTCCTAAGATGTGATTAGGTGGAAAATAATGTTTCAGTCCACCGACATTTGTATTCCTACACACAAGTTCTGCTTCCAAGTGAAAACACTCGGTAGTGTTTCACACCGGATCAAGGTACTCTCCAACCTAGTTATGTCACTTATAGAAATCCAAGTTTTCTTGACCGTCCATTCCCAAATATTGCATCACAATATATTCCTCTTGCACATAAAAATGCCACATATTAACCCCTTCTTTAAATAAAACATTTAATCATCATAAAACAATAATTAATAGATTATTTCAGTTTTGGAAAGAATCTGATTTCATTTACTATAAAAAAAAAAGTTATATAAATCACAAAAAACCCATGAAGCCTCCTAAATGTAGCTTAAAGCAAGTTTACAGGATGGGTTTCATCATAAGAAGCTTTCTACTACAACTCTCAATGAATGTATTATAAGAAAAAAATAAAATTCTTCACACTCGAAGTAATGCAGTCAAACATTTATTCCAAAAGTATGTTAGCAAGTGTTAAATAAAAATAAAATAATTTTTTTTTTAGTTTCTTTTATCAATATGCCACGTGGAAATGAAATAATCACTAAGAAACCCTAACAATAAAAAATGAAGTAAAGGTTCAAGAAAGGAAATTCCAATGTACTATTGTGTAATGGTGACAAATGTTCTTATATGAGCATGACCTACATACAAATCCCTACCATTGAATTGCTATCCATCCAAAGAGAAAATAATAAATGTAAGGATTTGAGCAATATAATTTCAAAGGGTTATGTTGTAGCAATAATGGAATCACCATAAGAACACATCGAGGAACACATTCTTGTGATTGTATTTATGTGATCCATAACTCTATTGGTCATATGACATAGCTGTGCTATAAAAAATATAGGATGCATTCATGTGTGACCCAAGTTTAATCAAGTTATGTTGTGATAGAAATGGAGGCACTAATATGAGTATAATTCATGTACAAATTACTGTCATCACAATTAGGTGTCAATCATGATTGGGAGAATTCAGGTTGACTCAAGTTTAACAGGTTACAATGTAATGATAGCATGATCCAAGAGTGATTACCTTTTGCTGCAATAAAGAGCCTATAACTCTGGTTGATATGTAGATTGGTTGTGTTATATCAATTATGTAGTGCATTCAAACACAACCCATGTTTAATGGGCTATTCTAGAGAGTGATCAAGATTTTCTAAACCTAAATTGTACAAATTAAACTATAGACCAAGTTTGTTACATACTTGAATGCAATCTTGGGTTACCACAAACTATAATAATTTGATCCACTAATAACCATTATGGGAAGTATTAAAGAAGGACCCATGCTATATAGGATACATTTCCTTGACCAAGTTTACATACCTTAATGATGAAACACAAGCTTTTCACACACTCTAGGATACAATCCAAGGTCATACCACAACCTTGACAAGACAACTAATATTTTGACCCAATAGTTGAGGTTATTTTTTAATACCAAAAGAAGGATTGGTAAGATCATGACTAGGGTACAAACCCTAGGCATTTGTAGAAACATAAATCATAAATATAGTGTATTAGTGAGATTGCAATACTAGAAACATTGAGACTTTTTTTGTTTGTTACAATAATTTTAACTCAACAACAAAAAAATACCCAATACCAGTTATTTTAAATACCCATATAAATAAAATTCCCAATTTCCTTTTTTAAATACCAATATAGTCATGTAGAGAAGGGGGACCAACCCCTCATTGATCCCAAGTCATGGAGGATCAAGAGTTGAAGGTTTCCCTAAACTACCTCAATCATGTAGATGTTTAATGGAAGGATAAAGAATGAGGAGCACTCTCAAGTGCTGCTGTAATTTTGTTGATCTAGGAAACTGTGTTATGGGACCAGACGAGTAGAGTTTTAGGATTCAGACTGTAACACTACTCACTCACTGGCAAAGGATGAAAGTGCAGGGGAGGGATGATAGCTCATTGTGTTGGTGTCTCACTTGTGCACTGGTGTCCATACAAACAATGAGCATAATACACTAGAATCTACTAATAGTCTAGTCTGAAGGAAACAAATGCAATGACATAATACAATAGAAGGAGAATAACGAAAGTAAATACTACAAAAGTGAAAAAGTAGATAAGATAAGAACAAGCTCACTGGAGGTCCAGTTCTCCATCAAGCTCTGCATGAAAAATGAACCTACACACAACCAAGAGGGGAAAATGTTGGGGCTGTTTAGGGGTTTGCCTTAGTCAAACCCTTATTTTGGTGTTTCCACCTCCATAGACAACCAGTATAGAAATCATAGAAATATGATAAAGAAGAAGAAAGGAACTGCAACAATGGAAATATTACCAAACACTACCAAAGGAAATATGTTATTGAATTATGACAAAAAAATAGTAAAGAAAAGTATCACCTTTGTACAAGGGCGCTCAAGGCCAATGGAGGAAACTATAATAGCATGAGCTTGGTAGGTTGACACAGCCACAATGGTGATGAAGGATGGGCTCATTAGGAAACCAAGTCATGAGATTGAGTTGTGGATGAAAAATATGTTATGATGTTGGAGTTGCAACAAGGACCTTGAAGTGATGTGTGAAATGAATGTTGTAAAGCTCAAGCTGATCAAGAAGCTAAAGAAGTCCAAGAAGATCACGAAGAGAGTGAAGTGGTTGAAGAGAAAGGAATGAAGGTGAAAGATAGCCATTTGAAGAGGATTTGGGGGGAAATGAGTCATTCAAAGGCCAAAATAGTCTTGTAGAGGTGTTACACTTTGGCCCCAATAGCGAGTGTAAAATTTCGGTGAGCTCTGGGAGCAAGAATCCTATCAGGATGTAAGTGTGTTGTGTAGACGTCTATGTGTCGCATGGGTATCCTCAAAAAAGATTCACCCATTGACACTAAGGACAAGCGCCAAGTGGGTGGAATGTGGAAGGGTGAAGTGGAAATATGCCGATAGGATTAGTTCTTGTAAGGTAGGAGATGAAAAAGGGGAATTTGCAAGGGGGTGCAAATTCACTCCTATACATTTTTCCCCCACTTTAGCGAACATGAGTTCTAATGAGTGTTTGGTAAACTAGATTCAAAAGAGCTTCTAGAAAAATATATCTAAACTGTAAAGGAAGTAGATCACTATCTATCAAGCTCAAAAGTGCAAGGCATGAAAATGGGCTCCATAGGTCCTCAGTCCCGAGGAGTATCGAAATGAAGGTACACCGAAGGTTCATAGAAAAATGGTGTAAAGGGGAAATTTGAAGGTACTCTCTCCAACAAAACTTGAATGAAAAGATCCCACCCCATGCACTCTCTCATGAGGAAGGATGAAAAGGAGGTTCCCCATGTACTCTCTCATGAGGAAGCCTAAAAAAGATCCCGCAAGATGCAAAGGAGGTTCCCAATTACTCTCTCATGAGGAAACCTAAAAGAGGACTCCACAGAGTGTTGTAGGCCTTGACAGGTGCCGAGTCCTACAAAGAAACATATGACAGATGTAAAAATTCACATAGGAAAGTAGAAAGATAGTCAAGAAATTGAAGGAGAAGCTTTGAAAGTGGTCCCTCAGGAAACCCTTTGAAAGAAGGGGTCTACTCAAGGGACACTCAACTTGAAATTGTAATAATAGATTTCACAAATCTATTCAACATCAAGGAACCCATTTAGAAGGTTTCACTTCATCAAGGAATTCAAAAGGAAGAATGACCCCATACGAGGGGAAGTCAAGACATATCTTGTAGGAAAAAGTTCTACAACTTCTTTCTTTACAAACCCATGAAGAAGGGAGACATGTATCACACAGGGTTCTTTAAGGAATGCAATTTTTGAAAAAGATAGAGTGATTTTCAATGAGAGATTCGTTGGCCACCAAATACACATTTTTTTGAAAATCGAAGTAGATACGATATTATAGCCCCCCCTTAGGATGGTGTGTGTGAAACATAAGAGCATGTGGAATCCTAAGGAAAGAAATAAAGTGATGTTTTGGCCCATGATACATGACTAGATATAACTATGGTAATGTTGTTGTACATGTGAGGGATAAGCACATAGGCACCACAACATCACAATGTAAGCAACACAAGTTGTGAAAGAAAACACAAGGGACAAGGGGATCTGGTTTTGTGGGGTAAAATATGCTCATTTTTATATAAATAATAGGTAACCACAGTGCAAGGAGAAATATCATTAATCCCCATTGGATCAAGAGGAATGCACAAAAAAAAAGTAAAATAAATAAATTGGGTCAACATGGAAGAAGGCCTAAATGCCCCCAATGCTTTGCATCATCCCTAATTTTCAAAAATCAAGGCACACACATGGAATAATGATGAGACAAATAGAATAATTTCATGACACAAAGAACACCTATTTCCAAGCATGAACAAGGGTGGAAAGGGTCATCCAAGAACATAAAAAGACAAGCAAAGGGGAAGCACAACAAACACACAAATCTAATCCGTAGATAAAGAATAGATCCCCCTAGTAATCATTGACCAAGAGGTCATCGTGCTCCCAATCTAGATCATTATACGGGGAGGGTGGAAAAACCGACAAGGGTGAAATTGCTAGGGGAGGATCCTTTGACTCAGTTGCAATAACAACCAAGGAAGAAGGCCCCTTGAGGTCTTCTCCATCAAAATCATGTGAACAAAAGGTCATCGATCTTGCAAAGATCAATGATAATGTTGGGATATCATCCATTGAATTAAACATGAACCCATGAAGAGGAGCACATCTTGGTTCAACTAATGAGGAAGGAGGCTCACGGGATTCACTGCCCACCTCTTCCAAGGTAATAGTAACATACTCTGGTGATGTCGGGGCTTCCTTTTGTTACTAAGATGACACAAGACAAACCTAAACTAGCTTTTGAAGAAGAAGAGTTCTTCTTCTAACCACATCGGAAGTGGGGTCATCCTCCATATTTTGCTTCAACAGAGGATGTGGGATCCCCAAAAAAGAAGAAAGAGATGAGGAGGAAGGGGAGAGAACCACAAAGGACACCAATGAAACATTAAACATGTCAACAAGCTCCGAGAAAGGTGGGATGTACGAAAGGGACATCAAAAGAAGAGGCTCAATAGAGGGAGTGATGAAAACTTGCACCTTTTGGGGGTGTTGGTCTTCAACTCTTACTGAATGATTCAAAATAAAAATAGAGGTGATGGGAATTGATACAAAAACAATAGAAGAGGCAAGAGGGGAAACATATGCCTCACTTGCTTTCTAATCTTGGTGCGGTTTGGCTTTGTTGTCAGATGGACATGCTGTCGATTATACTTGGAGGTTTTTTGGATCTACAGATGTTCGGTCATGATGCTTGGAAAGCTCAGATGTCACTATTTAGTGGGAGCTTTAGCAGTGACTGTGAATTCATCACTTGGTGGTGAATGATCTTCTTTGATGTTGTAGATGTTTCTAGGAGGGACTCTTAGATCCTGTTGTTGCAGAAGAGTTCTTTTGCATTTGTAGGGACAATATTTGAAGATGTACAACATCTTGAAACCATGGAGGATGTTTGTAGTCTTTGGATGAGATTTTGGTGGTGCTTGACAGGTGATGTTGGTTTAGATTTTTGGCATGTTGCATTGCTCTTGAGACCATAGTTTGTTCACTTGAAGCATGGTATCTCCTAAGGGGGATGTGTAGATCATGATGCCATGATAAGTTCTTGTTTTAGATGTTTGGAGCTTTGAGAATAGTCTGGTAATTCTCTATATTTTAAGTACTTTTTTTCATATGCTTGAGAACTTTATGTTAAATGTTGTTTGAATTTTAGCATGAGATGATAGGTTGCCGGTGCTCATGGGTACATGGAGAATGGGGTGAGGCTATGATTCTCATGAAATAAGAAAGGTTTTGTTTTCAGATTAAATTCTAAGTAGCTTGCACCTTAGTTGAATATGAGTTCAATAGAGACCAGTGAGGAGATTTCTTTTGGATGAGTCATGGTGACTTGTATATCTTGGAGGAGCATTTTATTTTCCCTCCCTTAGGTCTTCTCGGTGGTGAAGTTAATTTAAGAGGTATTTTCTCATTATATATTTCAGATATATGATATGCTTTATCTTTCATAGATATGGATCTTGAATTTTTTCTTTAAGATTCTGGAGGATTCATAAAGGAAGATGGACAAGATAGTTTATCTCCTTAAGCTTTTGAGTTATATCATATTTTGATGAGAACTAGTAGGAGATAGTTATATGGGTTAGTTTGGTCTTCTTTGAAAGCCTTACATCCATGATTTTTTAAGTTGAACGGTTAGGTGTTGTTATGTCCTTTCCTTTGGGATGTGAAGGAGATCATACTTGGCACATCTAGCATTTAGAAGTGTGTGTAGGAGGGCATGCTACATGTTATCATTTGTAGTTTCTCTTTAGTCTAGTTTTTCTTCTTGTATGTTCGATCTCATATGACTTTGGATGTGAGATGTCTATGTGGAGCCGTGATGGTCACTAGTTTGTGGTCATGTGTTGTCACTTGGGTGATGACAGGGAGGTTCTTGTGCCTCTTTCTTCTATCATAGGTGGAGAACTTGGAAGAATTTTGGAAGACTATTGCGAGAGATGTTTCTTGTAGCAGTTGGTTGCAGGTTGTGCATGTCCCTTGGTACTACATGGTTACATTTTTTATATGTTATGATTGGTAGACTTGTTATGTTGTTGATCTTTTAGATATGGAATTACCCATGCAGTGGAAGTACCTGTATGTGTTTGGTCTTCTTTGACTGGTTGGCACATGATGCTTGTATCTGGGGTTGATGGGTTGGTTGTATTGCTGGAATGAATTTACTAATGTGGATACCTTGAAGGTATGGGTGACTTTATGGAATAGCACAAGTTGTGGGTGTTGTTTTTGGTCGTGTGGGTTTGATCATTTGGATGATTGTAGTCAATTTTCTAGCTGATGTTTTGTCTTGTTTATGGAGAAAGACTTCATGATTGTGTTCACGATTGAGAGATTTGAAGTTGTTACAGTGTTGCTTCTTGATGGCTGGTGAGAAGGATGGAGTGGTGGCAGTGTAGTTCCTTTTCCATTTGTAGGATTTGATGCAGGTGCTCTTGAGACCGGTGCATATATGCCTTGGCTGGATCCTTTTTTCTATGGTGGATGGTTGGATTTGTTGCCTAAGTTTGTGGACATCTTGGATGTCATTGCAGATGTCTTGGTTGGAGCATGAAAGCACTATGTTAGATTCTTGAGTTTGAGTTTGGAGGAATCTAGCAAGTCTTCGTCAAGTGGGATATTGTTGGAAAATGTGCCTCAACTTTCAGGCTTGAAATCTCTTGAAGACTTGGCATTTTTCCTTTTGTTTGAGCCTTTGCCATTGTACTGCTGGGAGCTTTAGCAAGTGGCGTAGTTGCATGGTTTACCGCCATACCATAGAGGAATTTTCACTATCTGGCGGTTGGACGGTATTACCGCTATATTATGGAGTCCTTTATCTTCCTTGGCAGTGGCATAGTGAGATGTTGTGGTCTGGTGATGCGGTTACCTCCTTACCATGGAGGCCTTTGGGTCTTGGCACGATTGCATGGTGAGCTTGGCAGTCGACTTGGGTGTTTACCACCATACCGTGGGAGGCTTTGCTCTACCTCATGATTGGGTGATGGCATCGCCATACCGTGGGGGCCTTCTAACCCTAGCACGGTGGTGCAATGTGAGTACCACCATACCATGAGGGTCTTGAGGTTGTCAGGTGGTTATGCAGTGGAAATGGTGGACAACAATAGATGTTTACCACTATACCATGGAGGATTTTTCTTTAATCCCTAGTGGCGTGGTTGATGGTGATGATCTGGCGAGCGGGTTGTCACTGCTATACTGTGGGTGTATTCTTGCTAGGGCACGGTAGTGTGGTGTATACTGCCTTACCATAGGCGTATGATGAATGGCTCATGGTGGTGTGGTAGAAGGAGCTAGGATTCTATTGAATGTTTGGGTGATAGTCATAGTGATGGATGAATGATGTATTGACACGTGGCACAATTTCATTTGTTGATTTTACAACATTGTTGTAAATCAATGATTATTGGTTGAAAGCTTTATTATTTGGAAGAGATATATTTGTATTAAATGAATGATCTGACTCAAGAGGTTGGTGGTGTGTAGATATGACTATGTATCCTGATTTAATGTTGGGCAGCTCGATGCGTGCTATAGGGTGGTGTCACTAGAGAATGATGGAAGCTTGTCAGTGGGGTAATTAAATATGCCTAAAGGGTTGTTGGTTTAAAAGACTGAGAGGTCAATCAGTGAAGATGATCAGATCATGCAATGTGTGTGTTCGAGTGGTATGATGATTGCATTGTAATCATGAACACTGAGACACATAGAAGAAATAATATGTGAACCTGAGAGGTAGTAAGGTTGTTGTTGGTCAAGAGGCTAGTTGAGGGAGTAGGCTGGTGAGATGAAATGAATCTACATTGTATGTCATGTGAGGACATTCCAACAGTGTGAGGATTATGTATAATGGTGTTTCCTATATTCTCCAAATGGACAAGATGTAAACTTCTAAAGAGCATAGCTTTGAGATTGTATTGTAACTGTTTTGTTGCTAATTAATACAACTGAGTTGAGTGTTTTGGAGGGTGGGGTTTTTTACCCGAAAGTGTTTTCCCCACATATATTTGTGCATTCATATGTTTGTCTTTCATGTTTTTTTATTCTGTAATTTGAATCTATTTATGGTGTTGAATCTGTTATTCATATGCATGTACTTTTCTCAGAAGGATTAATCGGGGAAACAACTGTTCCTGTTTCCGCTTTATGGCATAGTAGTTTGTGTCTTTGAGGTGATTTGAAGAAATTAAAATCATGAAGGCACTATTGTTCTTGGATTTTTCATTCTAAGTTGACCCATTCTTCCCCAACACTCATGTCTCAGTCCATCCAGGAATCTCCTTCCATCAACCAAACAAATTCTAGCACTTGTGCAACCTCCATTTTCGGAACATCCTCCAAGGGAAATAAAGTCTACTTCATCCAATTAGAAACAATGGTATATGTGTTCTTCTTTCCATCATGAATATCCTATCTATCATATTGCCAAGGCCTTCCCAACAAAACATGGCATAGATCCATAGGCATGATATCACAAAAAACTTCATTATGATAATTTCCTATCTTCAATTTTACCAAACATTGTTCACTTACCAATATCTTATTCTCATCTTGAATCCATGCTATTTGATAAGGCTTTAGGTGTTTCAATCTTTCTAGCTTCAATTTGGTCACCATTTCTTCAAAAACCAAGTTCTTAGAGCTTCCAGTATCAATAATCGATTACTTTGCAAAATTTAACATCTACCTTGCATCTGGTTCAGAACAAATTCTTTCTTTGCAACAGTTCCCATTCCATATCACTTTGACACAATACTCTTTTATTCACCAACACTTCTCCCTCTTTTGGTTTATTAGATGATCCAACATGATCCTCCTCAATAAAGGTTGTTCTTCTACGATTCTCTGTCTTTCTGCTTGTCTCTCCTTGATTACATTCAAATTCTCTGTGTCCTTCTCCACCACATTTAAAACAAGTTCCCCTGAATACTCTTATCTCTTATCCTCTATAACCTTTTCTATAACCCTCCTTTCGGTAACCACCATATCATCCTCTCTAGTAAGAATTTACATCATCTCTACGGTACGAATTATCATTCTTATTGACTTCCTTGTCTTTATTATGATCTGCAAAAGATCTTATTCCTCCTCCAGTAAAAATTCTTCCTCTCTGAAGTCTTCCACCTCTTCCTCTCTATTTCCTCTCATTTCTTTTATTCAACTTCTCTTTTTATTTTAGGGCACATTGATATGCCTCCTCTAGAATTAGTAACTCGATCAAACTGATCTCATCCTATATAGACAATCTCAATCCATTCACATATTTGGCTACTTGCTCAATCTCATTCTCCAAATGTCTGGATCTGATATTCAAATTGTAGAACTCCTCAATATACTCTTTCACACTTGACTCCTTTTGCTTTAAATTTTACAATTTTTGAAAACAAACTAATCTAATAGTTTGTAGGGATAAACTTTGTCTTTAACTTATTCACCATTCGATCCCATGATTTTATCTTCTCCTTTCCTCTTCTTTGCCTATATATCTGCAAATGTTCCCACCAAGGGGATGCATGTCCTTTCAAGTTTGTACAATAAAATTTCACCTTCTTGTCTTTGGTGGTACCTTCAAAATAAAAATACTTCTCCATATCCATTATTCAATCAAGAAATTCATCTCAATACAACTTACCATTATAATCTCGTGGACTGAAATGTGGTTTATTATTTACTCTGGTTAGGGCTCTTATGAACCTCTCTTCTCCCTTATCAAGGCCAAGTTGATTTCCTCTTTCCTCTTCTTCCTATTCTTCTACCTCTTCATCACTCACATCATCAATTGGTCAACCTCTCCTCTGGGCCATTTTGACTACTTCTAATCTAGCAACAATTCCTCTCAATATCTCCATTATAGCTGGGTTTGAATTTCCATGTGCTCCATTTCCTCTACCATTTCTTCTTCTCGCCATCTTTACACAAGTCCTCTACAGCTACAAGTCAGATCCTTAGTCTTCCACCCCACAAAAAATCTTGCACAAGAGTTTGCAAACTCTGATGATCCCTCACGGAATGAACCTCACTCTGATACCAATTTGGTGCAATCATAGTAGGAGGGTCCTAATAGAGAATTGTCTGAATCATGCAAAAAGAGTTACACAATAGAAGCAACACAAAATATGGAGAGATTACAAATTAAAACATTCTTATTTTCATAAATTTTGATTACATACAGTTGGCCACATTTAGGCTTACAGATTCAACTCATAGGCCTGATATAACATACTCAAAATACAATATTCCTATATGCTCCTTAATGCAAGATACAGTCTTACTTATCAAATCTCAAATCTGCCTCCCTGTCATCCTAATGATTGGTTACAATGTTTTATATCAATCCAAGGGTCTAGAATCATCTGCATCGACCAAAGATCATTATAATCTATGATGAATAAAATGTAACGTGCATGAAATAGGTCGGCCTTCAATTTGAATTTCTCCTCGGTAGGTGCATAAGATGAAGTGTTGACCTAAATTAAGGTTGGGGACACTCCATGGAACAATTCGAATCACACCTCAAGGATCCACAAGTTATGGGAAATATCCACAAGAGATCAAACTAGTCATTAGGCTTGAAACTATTCTGGTGTCGATTCAAGAAATTGTGACTTAATCCGAAAGTGATAACTTGCCTAAAAATGATCCAATCATGCTGAAATCTTGGAATAAGGAAAATTAACATGTCCACGATGAAAACATAGATCCACATGATCTAGTGAGAAAATATGATGAAATATTGAATCTACCAACTTGAACTGGACAAGAACAAAAGCAAAACTGAAAGAAAATATTTTTGGTTGATCTAGGATTGCAAAGAACCAAGGATGCTCCTACATCATTATGATATCATAAAAAATATGCATAGGTACCCACACAATATCTATAATTAAATTCATAAATAAGGATGCACATATTATTAACAACTATGAACTTGCAACACTTGTTATTAGTAAGACACAAATTGAAACCATTTTTACCAAAAAAACTTGATCCCCTAAAACAATTTAGAAATTAATATTTATTTCTAAAATGTAGTCATTGAGAAGGTATATTTCACAAATAAAAATATGAATAATTCACATAATCCTTCAAAATATTGTAAAATAGTGGATTCCCTTACCATATCCTATATCTTTTATGCTTCATCAAAAAAATATGGCTATTAGATGTTCTTATGATCACTATTGTGCTTGCACTTGATTTGATAGAAGCCATTATAGGAAACCTTTATGAGTGATAGTAAATGTTTTTATGATCACTATCATGCTTGGATATGTCTTGGGATGGAATCTATATTCCATGTAAATTAATTTTTAATGTTTAAGTTGGATCTTTATCACTATTCGGTGGTTTAAACCCTTTAAATATCTACATAAAAAGTCAATATTAGGCAATATAGAGAACTCTCACTCTTCTAGTTTTGGTAATGGAATAGTGTTGTTTTATTTTGAGATGATGCAAGTAGACACTCCTCCTGATATTGATAGGTTAGTGGAGCATGGTGTTGCAGCAGTAGTAGCAAGTTTTATGTCTTTGATAGAGGTATGAGGCAGATTAGAAAATTTAACATTATATTCATTATTTTATCTCTCTTATTGAAAAATTAAATTATGATATTCATTTGCAGTTTAATTGATATCTGGATGGTTGCTATAGGGCTTCACAATGTCAAATCATGAGTGTGTCATTTTTGTGGATGAGAAGAATGATTATTTTGTTATATTTCATTTCATAATTTATTTTTTGTGTATTAATATCTATACTTTTATTGTAATTTATATGGATCTTCAAGAATATTTAAATAGGAGGTCGAGTGAACAAATTCAAAGGAGACTACCATCATATGCATATCCATTCCCTTCACAATAAAAGGTAGCTCATGATCTGTTTCCTTCACCTAGAGGGAAATGACTATTTATTAGGGTCCTTTGTTGTATGCCTATATGGCATTTTTGGACATATATTTTGTATTACATATATGTCACATTGTATGCCCATATGGTATTCTTTTAAGCCTATATGGATTTTTTGTATACATATTTTTTTTATTGGTTGTGTCCATATTTGTATTATAAAAGATAATTTAATTAAATGAATAAGGATTTGACATAAATATAAATGATTAATGTTATTCTAATTCGTTCTTATAAAAAAAATCCTATATTATTTCCTTACAATAAATGAATTGCTTCAAAACATGCTAAGATGTTTATCTCTCAAGCATGCAATGAAAACACAAGGAAAAAGGATTAATTAAGGATTATATTTTTAGACTTCAATTTTTTGATAATAATAGGTCTCCTCCATTATACAATGAAAAAATTCAATGGATATTTGTAGATGGTTTACTTCAAATATTTAAAATCCAAGTGTATTCCATTCGTCATAACTTATTTTTAGATTTATGTATTATTGTTTGTAAGCATTATCACACTTTATTGAATAATATGTTTTTATATCGATTCATTCCTAATATTTTGTCGTATTAATAAAATAAAGACAATGAGGATGTGAGTATTTTTATCATGATGTACCTTTACCTTTTTAGTTTCTCACTTGTATTTTATGTTTGGCCTTTTTTATTAACTTTTTTATGGTGATATTCACACTCATTCCTAATAACTCGTCAAAATTTTCCTTTTGGCACTTAGGGCTTTTAAGAGAAAGCATCAGTACAATGTAGTCTAGATCAATCTAGTGTGTTGGGGTGCAAAACAAGGCCTTTCCTAGTATAAAATCAGCCAAACTAATGTGTTGGAACTATTAGTTTGGCCACATGATGAATAGATCAAAAATTATGCCTCTTGACAACTTTCTCTTCAATGCATCTGATAATATTTTCAATGTGTGAAAACTTTCCACCATGACCAAATGGATTGGAAATATGAAAAAAAAAAGATATTTTATTGTAGAGGGGCCCTATAAGATGATATACCTTCAAACATAATGTTTCTAAGTGACGATTTTTGAGAAATAGCTCATTAAAATTTGCCACTTTTTGGCACTTAGGTCTCTTAAGAGAAAGTGTCGGTACAATGTAGCCTAGAATGATCCAGTGTGTTGGGGTGTGAAATAGGACCTTGCCTAGCATAAACCCATCCACTTAGACATTTTTTAACTATAATATTTTTCATATGATGAATAGAACAAAAACTATTCCTCTTGACAACTTTCTCTTCAATGCATTTGATAATTTTTCAACGTGTGAAAACTTTTCACCATGACCAAATCGATTGGAGATATGAAAAAATAAGAGAGGTTATTGTAGAGGGACCCTACAATATCCTATACCTTCATACATAATTTTTCTAAGTTTCATGGTTTCTACAAAATATCTCATCAAAATTCACCACTTTTTGGCACTTAGGTCTCTTAAGAAAAAGTGTTGGTACAACATAGCATGGAATGATCCGGTGTGCTAGGTTTAAAACAAGACCTTTTCTAGAATAAAACCACCAACCCAAACATTTCAGAACTGTTGGTTTGGCAACACTTTGAAAAAAAATAAAAATTATGCCTCTTGACAACTTTCTCTTCAATGTATTTGACAATTTTTTCAATGTGAAAAAACTTGTCACCACTACCAAATGGATTGGAGATATGAAAAATAGAGATATTTTATTAGAGAGGAACCATAAAAAACCCTATACCTTTAGAAAAAATGTTTCTAAGTGCCATGGTTTCTGAGAAATAGCTCATCAAAATTCACTACTTTTTGGCACTTAGGTCTCTTAAGAGAAAGTGTTGGTACAATGTAGCCTAGAATGATCTAATGTTTTGGGTGTGAAATAGGATCTTTCCTAGCATAAAACCACCCACCCAAACATGTTGGAACTATCACTTTGGTTGTATGACAAATAAAACAAAAATTAGGGTACCTTGCAACTTTCTTTTGAATTTAACTACCACTTTTTACAACATATGAAACATTGTCCCCACAACCAAATGGATTGAAGATATAAAAACCTAAGAGAGATTATTTTAGAGGGACCCTACATGACCGTATAACTTTAGATGGAATGGTTGTAAGTGGAATAATTTTTGAGAAAGAGTTCATCAATTTTTGCCACTTTTTTGCACTTAGGGCTCTTAAGAGACTATTGATACAATGTAGCCTAGAATGATCTGGCATGCTAGGGTGTGAAATAGGACCTTGAATAGCATAAAATTGCACACCCAAATATTTTTGAACTATTGATTTGGTAACACAATGAATAGAACTAAAATTATGCCACCTTGCAACTTTACACTACATGCATTTGACCGATTTTCCATGTGTGAAAACTTGTCACCACAACCAAAAGGATTGGAGATATAAAAAAAGAGAGAGAGTTCATTATAGAGGTACCCAACATGACCTTGTACCTTCAGATATAATGGTTGCAAGTGTCATAGTTTTAGACAAAGACCTCATCAAAATTTTCCTCGCTTTTGCACTCAGGGCTCTTTAGAGATCGTCGATACAAGTTTTTACTAAACATGTAAATATGTAAAAAAAAAAATTCTAGTCCTAAAATTGTAAGTGTCATCTTCATAAATCTCATCATCCCATTCATTTTTACCTAAACCCTCAAAAAATAACTGAAATATTCTTAAGAGACAACAAAAAGGGTTCATGTTTAATCAAAGTTTCTTAAGGGGTAGAAAAAAGGGGAGTGTCATTACACAAGAAGGAGAACATAGTCATTCCCAAGAGCTAGGTGTTGCTATTGTTGATCAACTTGGTCAGAACCTAAATATTAACAATTAAATTATGAAGGAATAAGATTTGAGTGTGATGGATAATACACACTTAACAATTAAGATTGAAGAAATAGAAGCACGAAATAACCCTATATTAGAGTAGAATATTAAAAATATCAAGAATAAAATGAAGATACAAAATAATACAATTATTTCATTAGGGCTAGTTTTTTGGGATTGTAGTAATAAATATTGGCACACAAGTTTGACATGAATTTTATAATGATGATTTTAATGAACTATGTCTACAATAAATACCACCATGTAGGTTGCAAGACTTCAACTTAAGGAGGTAAAACATCAATTTTGGCCATAAGAAGACACATTAAACATTAAGTTTTGTCTTTCAATTTACCATCTTATGAAAGTGCTACCATTGACTATCTATTCTTTATCATGACTCTTGAGGTCTTAAAAGTAATGATTGTCCCTATTCACTTGATAAAGGACTGCCCATTTGTAAGTATATTATACCTTCTATTCTTATACTATGAATTGTCCTTGTTGCCTTCTATTGATTGGAATTTGTATGAGTATCCTCTAATCTTTATATGTAGCTCATTATCTTTGAGACTTAAGGACTGCCCTCTTGAATCCTTAAGGACTATCTTTACTCTTGTAATTGCACTCCATTTAACTAATGTCTGCAACCTTTTCTATAATCTACCCTTAATGACCATCTTGAAATAGCTTGAAGTCTTCCCTTATAACTCTTGTTCTTAAATACTCATGGTTGTCATGAGATTGATACCCTTTTATGGTTGTGATCATGCATAACTCATAAACAATTATTAAAGTTAGAGGTACTAATAGTACTTATGAGGAGGAACAATAGAGTATAGGTTAGCACTTTGGATCACTCATGGGTTCATTTAATAAAGAGAAGATAGAGGTACTCTCACATAGAAATATATGGTTAGTAGGATTTATCCTAGTTAATGAACATGGCATCATAGCTTCCTAAGCTTTCCTCATCTCTACTTAACTCAGCACATTTATAGGTCACCAAGCCCAAAGTTGGATCTCAATAGGATATATCAATAGGAAGCTATAAAATTAGGAATGAAACTATTTTAAACAAGAATAAATAATAATCTTTCAAACAAGAATCACATACATAATTCATTCACAAGGATTGAAAGGATTTGAAACTAAGCTCGGGATGCAATGCAATGACACACCTAACATTATTACCAATGTAATATGAATGAAAACAATCACAAAATACTTACCAAACCACAACCTCAACTATCATGATTGAATGAAATATGGACCCCTAGAACTCAATCAACATAATCCAATTTACCTATTGTACTTACTATTTGGCATAGCAAGATCTATTCTTTTAAAAATATATATCTATAGAAAACTACACCTTATGTATACTAATACCCTAATTATGTATCACTAAGAATTAAATTATATTGGTCAAGGAGTACAAAATTCAAATGTCTAAAGGAGGGAATCTTTAAAGGAGGAAAACAATTGTATCAATAAGAAAAATGTATAAGCACCAGTGGCCATGAGACAAGGAGGGGCAGCAAGGAATATGATAGGTGGTAGGGAGAATGAAATCAATGCAATCACCTTGGTGAAAGTAGGGCAGCAACCAAATTATAGATAAACCATGACCAAGTGAAGGTTGTGTTATTTCTTATGCATAGTAATGTGTATATTGGATAGTAATGTATTGAGCAAGGTATACTAATAAACTCTAACGTGAAATAAGAAAGAAAGAAACACTAATAATCTTTCAACCAATAATATACTCTAACTATCAACTATAACATATGAGTTAGAATGAAGAATATGTATAAATCTATGAAAGAATGCAATTTAAAAAATTGAAAATTTATAATATATGTGTTTTTCTCATTTCCATAGGAGTTAGAACACAAGATAATTGTACATATTTTAATAACCAAAATAAATCGATCAATAACATGAATTTACAAATTCAGTTTACATACTTACAAATCAATCCAACAAACCATCTAGGTTTTCTCTACTCTTTATTGTTTCAAGTATTGCCTCATGGTCAAACTCACACACCTTCCACAAGTTCTTGCTGAAAGGTCTACCCCAATATTTGATCAAATGAACATTAGATTCCATGAAAAGGTTTGATTAATGAATAATCTTCTGATGCGTGTCAAAGTCCTCAAGTAGCTAGACATCATACTTAATAACTATCTACCTTCAAAGCCATGTTCTAGTAACAACCACCAATCCTATAGGATATTCTATGTTTTCTCCATCTATAACTAGGGCCTCCAATTTATTTTTGGCCTCAACATAGTGACACAAGTAATATTTTGTCCCGTCTTCATTAACTTCATCTGCAGTAATTGCATAATCATGCCATGCATTAATATGTGCACCAAATTAGATGAATTTAGTCAAAATTAAAAGAACACTACAAAGCAAGATACACTTATGAATTTCATAAACTATGTAAGTAGATATATTACCTAGTTGAACCAGATCTGATATGTGATCAAATTAAATTGATGATTCCATCTATGTGATCTGTAGTGCAGTTGGGAGTCAATATGTGTCAAGTGGGCTAAGACTTCATAAGAACCATTCATCAACCCACTCCTTTGATTCACATTCATTCCAATCTTGATATGTATAAGAAGAATAAAATTATACCATATTTGGTGTATGAATACTCCATGAAACTACATTAGATCTTCTAAAAGAGTGTAGCTCACTTGATCCTATCAATGTGCAAAAATCCTCATATTTCAATGTTAGTATCATCTATCAGCCAGAAAAATATATGAACTGAAGACTTACCTTCATTACCTAGACCCATTGTAGCATTACACCACTCAATAATTGATTTTACATCTATAAACTTTGCATTATCTTTATACTTTAGCTCTTCTCATGCTCTGGCTCTTTTGATACATGTTCCTACACCATCTGGCTCCCCCTTTCCATGCCTAGCCTCACCAAATTTCCACATATGTTGAACACCTATAATATTATTCATCTTGCTCAACCAATATAACATCTTTGAGTTCTTGAATTGTGATACATAATTATTTGACTATATGATATGCTAACGGAATGATATCCCCCTTCTAGCCAAACCATGTTATAACACCTAAAATAAACCTTGCATGAACTCTTTCGAATGTGTGCGATCATCACTAATATAAAAATGATACTCCCTTACGATATTTTTATCATGCTATGTACTATCACTGGCATGAAAGAATGTTGTGTGCACAAATATAGAAACTTGTGTGAAGTTATAATACTATGATTGCACCTAACGTTGTGGTTGTAGACTTTATTTCTCTACAAAGTCGATGACTGAAACAATGCTATCAAGTGGAAATGTGTCCTTGCATAACTTGAATTACAAGTACAACCATTGAGATCTATGGGTATGCCTTGCATACTCATACACTATAGTCTCTTGAAATATGGACATAAACTGATACATTGGAATTTTTCAATAACCAAATCACTCCTTTTTTCTTCTTTACCATCTTTTATATTGTATACCACTATCTTATACTTGTCGAATTCTACTAGTTTATTTCCAACCGCATGTGTACTTTCCATATGTTTACAAATTGGAATATGTTGCAAGCCACCACAATGTTGACATGTGTCATCCAAGCATAATTTCTTGTAGAATAAATGACTATCCATTCTTTCACATAAAATTGTTGATATAAAATCTCTTGAAGATGTAGGTGTGTCATGTATGTCATAGTCCTACAAAACATTGTTAGTATGAAAATTAAAACATATACATCGATAGACATCAAAATAATTAGAAAAATCAATATGTACTCTACAACAAGTAGTGTGTGTGTGATTTATTTTGACATAGAGAGGCTTTAGTATTTTAAAAACTTTAACTTGAGGATACATCTCTAAAAATTTAGCAAAAATTGTGTTTAAGTCATCCAAATGTTTTGGATGTGGCTCATGGTTTCAACTACCAATTATCCTTCTTATCACATCTCTTTGCTTAAGAGATACCCTTATGTTATTCTTCCAAAATTCTTCAATTTAGGTATCTCAATGCCTCAACATTTGGTTTATCTTTTCATGGTAGTCTACTGTAAAACACCCATAATTCATTGTCATTTGTGTCCTCAATTCTTTCGTGCCTTCCAACAGTTCTCAATAAAAAAATTCTATTTATTCTCAATGCTTGACTTGTCTTTATAATGAGATGAGATTTTGTGGTTTGATTACTTACTATTGTTGATGTAATGACACATTGTGTGGCATTAATATCTTTGGTGTGTGATGTGGTACCCACACTCTCTTATGCACTCATAAGATTCATGATAACATATTTGTCACTTGAATCTTCTGATGTTTTTAGCTAGAGAATATTCATAATGGACCTATACTTTAGATTTCTCATCATTTCAACGAATATTTTACATCCTCTTGTTTCATTTAATTTTTCAAAAGAAAATCTACAAATCTTATTAGCATATCTTCTACAAGTACATTTTAGAATATTATCATCCATCAACTGTAAAATATTCTCATCAATATCAATAAAAAATGTGGGCTTTCTACACAAACTTTTAGGTTTTTTGAAAGGTAAATTTTCCTCAATGTTAATAATTTCTTCAATATTTAAATGAGATGGGATAGATGGCATACCTTTAATCAAATATGGAATAGATGGTGTACCTTGAAGTTGAGATGGGAAAGATGGTGTACCTCCATATTCACATGTGAGTGATGATGTACTTTCAAGTTGAGATGTGGTAGATGGTGTCCCGCCATCTTGACTTGTGATAGATGGTGTGTCTCCAACTATGGGATTCAAATATCTCATTGCTCGAAGGTTTTTCATTCGTCACCTTTGTACCACCAATTCCATATCTCTCTTGCATATAGTTGATTGTTCATGTTCCTCTTCAATTGGAATGTCTTTCAATTTCCTACTTTCACAAAGTTACCTCATTCCTTCTCTTTCCTTTACAGTTTTACCTTCTCGCTCGATTGATGTTAGACTCTTTGATCGTTTCCTTGGCAGGATGAAGAATTGTATATGTAGCATGAAAAAGAGATAAATATTAGTTCCACCATGGTACTATAGAGTAAAGAAATATCTTGCACAAATTTGAATTTAGTCATCAAATTAGGATGTACAGTATATGATAGTCCAAAGAGGCATTTAACAATCAAAGCACAACCAAATGCAAGGAGTTGCATTTATACTCAAACTGTCACATACTAAAACACTTATAACAGTCATGGGAAACTCATGAAAACCAATGATTAAAATGACTAAATGATTATAAAACTAAATATTTTTTAGTTTTGTAGGGTAGTTCAATCCAAAACAAAGAGAGGTGGTGTAATTTTGGCACAACAAATGAGGAAAATGAAGCAAATAGGACTATCATAGGTATCTTAGGACTGTCATAAGTTTTTTAGGACTTCCATAAGTTTCTTAGCAGTTCCATAGGTCTCTAAAGACTGTCATAAATTTCTTAGGATTATGATAGGTCTTTTAAAACTATCACAAGTCTATTAGGACTAGAATAGGTCTCTTAGGATTATCATAAGTTTCATAGGATTGTCACTCTTATCTTTTAAACCTTTTGTAAATTCCTCTATCACTTTATTTATTTCTTCAAAAATAAAAATTGAATTGAGATGAGTTAGTGAATCCTAATGTTTCCATGAAAAAAGAAAGAAAACAAAGGGCATGAAGAGGGAATGCATGCTTTCCCCCAAATATAAGGATATATGAAATGATATCATAAGAGATGAATGGGAAGGATAAAGAAAGGGAAATGAAGGGAATTTATGCATGGACATGTATGAATCCCAATTGCAAGTTCATGTTTGTATTTTTTCTCTACATCTACATTTTCATGTTATTGTTCCTTTGCATCAACTCCTTCCTCCCCACTTTTAGTATATTATCTTTCATGAATTCTACCCCTTCTCGTGTCTCCGTATAGGGAATTCATCCTTATTTTCAATCCCCTTATGGCCTCAAGTACCTCATCAATTCTATTTAAAAAAATTGAAGTTGAAATAACCATTCTCATTCTTCTTATCAAAGGAATTTCATTGCCCTAGATCTCTATTTCCCACCTCTAAAACCTTCTTACTATAGGGAAAAAACCACAATATAATTTCTTGTAGGATTCCTTCCAACCCTCATCCAAATTTAATACTCTCAAGTTGTAGCTTGGTTGATATCACAATGGTAGTGGCTACTTATCGATTGTAGATATTAAATCAATGGCCTCCAAATATTTCTTGTGAAATGGAGATTGTTTTAGTGAAATTAAATTCTTAATTTAGTTAGTCTCTCTCTTTCTCTTTGTTCACTATATACTCCCTTAATTTCTTTAAACTCCCCTCTAATCCTCTTGTCATCTCCTTACTCCAAAACTAGGTATTTTCTTTCTCATATTTATCTTTTTGTCTTGTGTACCTTTCCTATATGTTAGCAACTTAAAAAATATATTTCTTATTCCTTATTTGTCCTATCTTCTTCTATTTCCACTCTTTTCATAAATATCTCCCTTATCCTTTGTGATCTCCTTGTGATTTTTCTTTCCTCATAATATTAGGTCTATCTTTCATTCCTTTGCTACATAAGAGATGATTCCATATTTTTATTACAAGTTGATGGAACTTCAATTCTTGTTCTACAAGTGCCATTTGATATTGCCTATGTTCTAGATTCCACATGATTTTTGAGAAAAGCCTAGGGTTGGGTTTTACATTTGTTTCCCTCTATTTGTGTAAAACCCTAATATCTTATCTTATACCATGGCTTGGATCTATTTGATCATTACTTTTTCGAGAAGGGTTTTAAAGAACAACTTGTGTCTCATTGATCCATCTAGGTTTGGTCCCCTTCTTATCTATTGTTATATTTTCCTTTGCTAGAATTTACTTTTTCCTAAGTCTAGGATGGCCCCATGCGTCCCCTTTAAAAACAACTTATGTCATCATTTTTCATCAACCAAGTAATGTCCCCTCTTGTTTTAATAAATGTTGTATATTTTGTAGAGGGATAAATTTTCATCGCTATTGATGAATGGTCATTTGATCTTAGCCATTCCCCGCTATCCCGTGATGACCCCACCACATAATTTTGGTTGATCACGATATCACGAGCGAGTGCCACTTGTCACATCTGGAGAAGCCGAAGGAATTTTAAGGGTACTTTAATATATTTAGCTAGCTTTAATACATTAATTAGTTAGTTACGAAAGCAGGTGTAAGACACACATGTTTCAAATGGATAGAGATTTTTTAATCTTGACAGGAAAGGTGCTCGATGTTTAACGACAAAGTTGGCAGCTGTTCTGAATGAATAGGATTGTCGATGATTGAGATCCACGGTTTCCTGCCATTGCGTGATTGGAAGTTGCAAGGTTTTTACTGATTGTGATATCACAAGCGAGTGTTGCATGGATTTCCTTGGCAACACAGAATATGGTGGGCCATTTTCCATGGTGGAGGTCATGTCAGATTGTTTTAAAGGTAGTCGTTCGATGATTTAGCCAAAGTGAAAGATTAACGAGTAATATTTGAAATTGCATCAAATATGATTTGGGTCATTGGTACAACACGGGAGTGAGATTTAATGGAAAATGAGAAATTTAATGGATTGATTTAATTGAAATAACGCAACTATTTTTCATGTTCTATTGTATCACAAAGAATTCGATTAGTTTCATAGAGCAATCTTAAAGCTGAGGACGAAGTAACAAGTTGTTAAAGTGAAGAATTAGGGTTTCTGGGAGCGTAAAGCCATAAGTTAAATTTTGCATCTCCTGGTCAAATTGTAATCTAAATTTGGGGGAATTTATTGTGTGGTTGTTGGAAATCTTGTTGAAAATAGTTTTAGGGTTATAGGTGAGCTAAATTATGGGAAATTGCAAATTATTTGTTCTGTAATTCCATAGTCTCGTAAGGCCCCAAATTGTTTAAGATTTGTAATACAAGGAAGCCCTATTTTTCTTAGGATGGCACCATTAAAACATCATTCCGACTAGATTGAATTTTTGAATAGAAACTTATATGATGATTTCCTAGATCAATTGTCATTGTCAACAAATGATAGGAAGATGGGGCTGGTTTTAATGTGAGGAAAAACCCTAAGCGAGGGATTAGTGTATTTTTTTTTTAATATAGTTGATGCTAGGGTGTCACTTAAGGGTTTGGAGATGTTCAGACTATGGTTTGGAAAAATAAATTTGCCTCATCCTTTTTCAAATGGCTATATGTATGACATGGGGAAATTGGTAGTTCCAAATGTGTTTCTTGATGTTGATTTTCTCAAGGCAGTGGCCGAAAGGTATGATCCTATCACACGGGTGGTTATGGATAATGATGGAAGAGTTTTGCTAAGTATTAACAGAGAGGATTTTCGAGAGGTCTTTGATTTGAGTGAACCCAATGTATTCTTGGTCCCTATTGAGCTTGAAGGAATAAAATAGGAATATGGGAAGATGAAGTCCCTTTTCAGAGCTAAGATTCTCCCACCTCATTTGGATAGGACAAGAGGTTCAACTGTTCATATTAGCCCTAGTGACTAGGAGCCTTTCAGATTGGATTGTTTTGCCAAGCACTTCTTGGCTAATTTCTATTCATTATGCCAAATTTTGGGTTTTATCCCTAATATAGTGATGCCTATAGATTTTATGTTCATGGGGGTGCAAATACAACACTCGAATTTCTCTGTAGTATATTATTTTGCTTCCTTCTTGGTTGAGAAGATACATGAAGGGTTATTGAAATTGCAGAAAAATGATACATGCACCCCCTTTTACTAGTATTCTATGTTAATGCATATGTTTTTGTTCAAGAATGTTGAGTTTTTCTTTGAGATAATGAGATTGAAGCAATTTTTCAATGGAGAAAGGTTTTCATACAAGTGTGGACTATTGACGTTTCATACAATAGAGAGAATGCCAACTATGCACAATTCAACAACTGCTTTGCATCAAGAATGAGAGCCACATTGATGGTGAATCTACCCAAGGTTCCTATAGAATTGCATGATTTTCTTAGGTCCGAGGGGAGAAGGTTTGATTTGAAGATTTTCCACTATTAGGGCGACATTATCCCATACCTAGTTAGCATTATCTTGAGGGTATATGGTTTTCAAGGGACCCCACATATATTATGTTATAATGTGCCACCAAGGGTTGGATTTGTTGAGGTTATGTGGTAGATAAATATACACCTTATAGTGTCAAAGTAAAGGAGGTAATAATTTTTAATTGGCCAAGTGATGAAGAATACCAGAAATGGGTGAATACATATTTAACTGAAGAGGAGTAAAAGTGGGAGTAAGTTGATAATAGTTAATCAACCAACTATTGCAGTTATAACAATTTCAAGTTTTATTTTGGTGGAAATCTAAGCGTAATGTTCTTGAAGATTTTTTGTTGTTGGAATGAGAAGATTCTTCGAGGAAGGTTGTTATTGTAACCAAATTTTGAAATGTCACAAAGCGGTCCAAGTGGCTAGTGACATGTGTGCTTTCTGTCCCAATGCTTGTTTGCTCCTTTATTTTCTATAAGAAGGATTTCAAGGCCAAAAGTACAGGTTAGCAAGTTAGACAGTTTTAGTTGAGTCTAGGTGGAGTTGCAAAGCAATTGTAAAATCTGATAGTTACTAAGGAAATGCAAATTAGGTTCTGAGTCATTTTGTTGTAGGTTTTGAATTCATGGAGATTTATTTTTTTATGATAGCACTGGCATTTGAATTAAATTAATAAATTCGAGCTCATGTCTCTCCTGTGTACAAGCATATTTGAATTTTGAATAAAGTGATCAAGGGTTATTTTGTTCATCTCACTATTGTGGTGTGTGCAATTCTTGTTTTAGTTTTAATTCAAAGAATTAATTAAAATTATTAAATGAGATTGGAGGTTGATATGTTCTGTACAAGGATCTCATAAGTAGTATTGAGTTAGGGTTATAGATTGGTGATACTCTAAGGCAATATTATCAAAGATCTTATATGCTATGTTTTGAATATGTTATAAAACCTTAGGTATTTGTGGATTTGACTCCTCCAATGGAAGTAAGGCATTGATATAAGTTGCATTTGTTCTTGTTGATTTAGTATTTGTTTGTGTTCACCTAGAGCTTGCTACAAATTAAAAATCAATGAATATATTTTACTTTGAAGTATTTTTGTGACTATCTCATGCTCCAAATGGTTGATATTATTGATGAACAACCAATTCTATTCAGTATTATCCTGTTCTGTTGAGCTATTATGTGATTATTTGTTATTGTTAATGTTGTTTATGATAATGGTGCAGAGGTTGTAAACACATCAAGGGATCACCCTCTCGGGTCTTGCAAAGCCCAAAGTGTAGGAGGTATTTAAAATCCTTGTCAGTTGGTCCAGGTCCTTTGAGCTGCCCTTGATTGGAATTTTCAATTCCATAGGTAGATTATAAGATCAACTAGGGTTCTAAAAAAAACCAACAAAATGGCGCCTCTATTGGGGATTTTAATCTAAATATTTCTTGTCAGTGTGTCGGTTGTCCATTTTGCATAAAGTTTTCATGGTATTTATGTGATTTGAAGGTCGAGCGCGTGGTTCTATGTTAATTTTGTCCATATCTTATGTTATTCAAAGCATTTTGATTCATTGGTGAAATACATTGTACGTTGTCAATACAAATTTCCAATTTTTTTTTAAATTCACCAAGTATTTCTGGATATTTGGTATTCCCAAGATAATTGGGTGGCGACTTTGAAGTCTCTACACCACTGTGCATCTTATTTTGAAGATTTAATATAAGTTGAAGGATCTTTTGGACAAGTACACAAAATGAAGAACACCAGGTCATTCATGAAAAATCATCTGGAACAGACATTGGAGAGTGAACTTCCTAAACCTAAGAAGAAGGATTGGATAAAAAAAAAGGTAGAATCTAGTCATGTTGCTCCCGCATCATAGAACCTTGTACATCAAGGTACAATTAAGTCTTTACATCCTATCCCGGAAACTTTTGAAAAGGTGTCTAAAATTTTAAAGTCAGATAGCTATGGATTTTTTGATGCATTATTTGATACACCAAACCAGGAGGATGTAACATATCAAAATAAAGGACCTATTAGTGTTCAATACTCTGAAAAGAGAAGAAGTAGGAGTAGAACTCGAATCCATCACTAAGAAAGCACTAGTGATGTGCCTCCTCCTCCTGCTAAGGATGATGGAACTCCTTTATTGTTTGGAAATGTACTTGAAGAGGTCAACCTTATAGATTTAAGTGATATGTCGAGTTCTAAAATGACCTTGCCTGAACCTGAAGATGTTTTTGGAGACATTGAATCCTTATGGTGGGAGATTCAAAAACAAGCTAAGCTCAGGATGAAAAGGGAAAAGGAGAGAAAAACAAAACTGATGCATGTTTTGATTGAAAGAGATAGGTTGATTAGATAGTTGGCAACAATGAAAGCCTTGAACCAAGAAAAACCTGAGCCAAGTGTTGAGGGTCCTATTGTACGTGAAATATTTGATAAGGAGATAAAGCCTACATCTAAAGTAGGTCTTATAGGTCAATTTGATACCCAACCAAAACCCTCAGACCCTGTTAAGCCTCAACCAAGTAATCCAAATCCTAAACCCATTTTAGACAAGGGAAAAAAAAGGTTAAGGAGATTAAAATAAGTGATAAGGTGACTTCCCACCCTCCTAAATGAGACATGCCACCACATGTACCATTACAATCTGAAACTTCCTTACAAAAGGTTAGAAGGAAGGGTGAGGCTCTTGTTGAGGAATTGGAGAGGACGTAAATTGAGGCTGCAAATGCATAAATGAAAAGAAAAATAGGTTTCCTAAAGATGTCAAGCATGGATGAGGCTACACAAGATGCAACCTCATCAAGTCACCAAGATGCCTTGAGATCTGGTCCTAAAATAAATTTGGATACTAACACAAACAATTCTAGCCCGAAAACCCATTCTACTAAGTTTCTAAATCTAAATCACGATGGCCCTAGGGTGCAGAGTATAGGATCTGGTAGTGACTCTTAGAAGATTGAAATATTATTTCAAAGAAGACCTATATAGTTGGAAAGATATATTTTGATGGTATTCCAGGTTATCCAAATCCCATCACTAATGATTTGAGAGAAAATATGAGGAAATTTGTTGGCAATAATGTTGTGACAGTAGAGGAACGTTTAAAAGCCTTTATGGATATGCTGAATGATTATTAGGTAGAACATGAAGATGTTGTAATGATTTTTTTTGTAAAATCCTTGGTAGAAGATGTGAGGGATTGGTACAGAGGTCTACCTAATGCTAGAATTGGTTAATGGGATGAATTTGAAAAATGTTTCAAGGAACAATATGGTCATAAAACCAATCCCAATTTCATGTTGAATGAGTTCAACAATATCAAGAAGTCACTAAACAAGCCTATAACAAAGTTTAATTTAATGTTTCAAAAAGAAATGTATAAATTGTTCCAGGTTTTGAGGCTTGATGAGAATGTCTATCTAACCACATGTTTCAATTATTTTGATGCTAAGATGGAATAACTCCTTAGAGATAAAGACCCTTAGACTATGAGGGATGCTTTCAGGATGGCTATAAACATTGAGAGTAATAGGCAAGTTTCTGGGAAATATGGTAGGAGAGAAGAGCCCAAAATTTTAAAAAGTCCTAAGGATAAGGTTGAGAAGTTTTTTTCTTCAAAGCCTAAGGATGATGAAAAATGGGATAAGGTCTTGACCACTTTGAAAGACATAAAATATACTGTTGCTAAGAAAGAAAAGGGTATAGGAAATGAAAAGCAACAATATAATAAGAATGAGAGACAACCTACGTTACAAAATCACCCTTATAATATAGATTGAAAAGATGGGAAACTAGTCTTGCTCAGCCAGAAGCCCAAACATGATCAACATACACCAAACCCCCTGCAGACGCATTCAATAAATCTAGTACAAGATAGGCCATGGTTTGAAGTTTGTGAACATCCACGTGATCAGAATCACGATGGTATTTCTCAATTTCTTGTTGTTGAAGGAATAAAGCATGAAACTTATGAGAAGACTCATAAAATTGAGCAGGGTGATGTGGATTTTTGTATTGCCAAATCATACATTGATGAGGTAGAGTGTTCATCTAATGATGATTCACAGGGAGTTGATGTGGATAGTTAGAGGCTGAGAAGTGAGATATATCATCAACAGGTCTTCTCTAATGAGGAAAGTGATTTTGACCATAATTCTTGCAATATGGAGCAGGATGAAGATTCAGAATCCCTAAGGAGACCATCAGAAGAAGAGATTGCAAGGTTGACTGAGGAAATGGTTGCTCAAATGAGAAGCTCACTTCAACTAAGGAACAAAACTATGGGTGGTGAACAAGGGAAACCTGTTGCCTTATTTATTAAACAAAAGGACAAAAATAAGAGTGTTAAATTTGATAACAAGAAAGATGTCAAAGTTAAAGAGGTTAAAAGTGATAAGGTTTGGGCAAAAAAGAAAGAAACTCCAAAGTCTCAAGAAGATACAAATTCATCATTGGTGAAAGCTAAAGTGATTACAAAGTTTGTTGAACCTACTTCAGAGGATAGGAGGCAAAGAAAACTTGGGGGAAGAAAGCAACAAGAGAAAAGGGAAAATGATGAAGGTATGGTGTCTGACTTGCCAAAATATACGCTCATAGATATGTTTCAAGTCCTTTCTCAAGTTAAATTAAATGTACCTTTGCTATAAATGATGAGAATAAATGAACATAAGGAAAAGACAATAGCCTTGATCATAGGTGTTACTATTAATAGGGTTGAACAAGGTAATTGTAAGGAAGAAAATGATGAAGGAGAAAGAAAAGAGAAAGAAGTGGAGGTAATTGTGTCACAAATTCCCCCTGTATATCTAGGGAATTCTATTAATATGTGCCTTGAGAACATAAACCCCTTTTTCTTGAGTGTTGTTATAAACGGGAAGACTTTAAGGAATTGTATGATTGATTCAAGGGCATCAAATAATTTTATGCCAGTTAAGATCATGGAGGCAATGGGCTTGATAGTGGATACTACTCAAGGTAAGTGTTATGCAATGGATTCAAGGGAAGTGCCAGTTATTGGAACTATCAGAGCATTCCCTTATAAATTGACTCAGTATCCTGAGAAGAACTTAGCCATGATTGTACTAGTTGTAGACATCCCACCACATTTTGGGATACTATTGTCAAGAAAGTGGAGTGCATGAATGGGGGGTAACATTTAGTGTGACCTATCATTTCCTACATTCTCCATTGATGGGAAGAATGTCGAGATTGAGAGAGAATAAAAATTGCCCCCATATGATTGAGCATGATCCAACTAAAAATATGACATGTTTTATTGAAAATGGCATAAATGAGTTCAGAATTGAGGAATTCCCTAGAAATTGTGATAAGCCCACTGCACTCATTGACACAGAAGTAAAATAATTCTTAGAGTGTGATGACTTGTGGACTATGTACTTTGATGGTGCAAGTTCAAAAGAAGGATCTAGTGTAGGTGTTTTGTTAAGATCACCGAGTGGAAACAAATTTAGGTTCTCTTTCACTCTATCATTTGATTGCACCAATAATGTGATGGAATATGAGGCACTGTTATTGGGGTTAATATTAGCTGAAAAGCATGGGATTAAGAAGCTCAAGGTAATTGGAGATTTTGAGCTTGTGGTTTCCCAAGTTAGATCTAGGTATGTATCAAAGAATAAGCGGTTGAAATAGTATAGGAATGTTGTTTGGGATAAGCTGGAAAACATTGATGCATTTGGCATAGGTTGGATGGAGAGAGGCCACAACAAAGTGGCAGATTTATTAGCAAACATTGCATTAAAACTAGATTATATAACCTTTGTTGGGATCTCAAAGGTTGAAATGCAAACAAGGCCATCGGTTCCTAATAATATAAAAAATTGGCAAGTTTTTTGATAATGATGATGGCATATTGAGATTCTTGAATTGAGTGGATGAATATGAAAGTCAAGAAATTGATTTTGGAGCTTTTATGGAAACAATTGATGGTAAAGATATTGTGTTTGTAAATGAATTAATTCATTTAAAAACAAATACAATTCCTAAGGGTTTAGTTGTATTAGAAAGAGTATTTGACAATCAGGATAGGAAAAAGGCTAATCATGTTGCTTCACATCCTAATGACTTGGAAGAGATAAATCTTGGAACAAAAGCATCACCAAAAAAGGTATATATTGGAAAGAAACTGTCACCAAAGGTGAGAAGAATTTTAATTAACTTATTGAGGAAGTTTAGAAATGTATTTGCATGGTCTTATGATGATCATAAGGCATACAGGGAGGATTTTTTCCAACATGAGATTCCTTTGAGTGATGGTGCCAAGCCATTTAGGTAGAAACAAGGCCTATTAATCCCTCCTTATCCCCCAAAATTCAAGAAGAGTTGATGAAGCTAAGGGATGCAAGGATCATTAAGCCAATCATAAATTCATCCTAGGTGTCAAAATTGGGACCGGTAAGAAAGAAAGATGGAGACATCAAATTATGATAGACTTCGGGAATTTGAATGTGTCTTCATTAAAAGACAACTATCTATTACCAAATATGGAATCCATGTTATAGAGGGTGATAGGCTGTGAATTGATGTCTATGATGGATGGGTTCTTTGGTTATAACCAGCTCATGGTCAAGGAGTTTGGGAAATATAAGACATCATTCACTACACCTTGGGGAACATATGTTTATGTGAGAATGCCTTTTACTCTAACAAATATAGGGGATACTTTTCAAAGAGCCATGTATGTGGCATTTTAAGATTTCATTAACTTATTTTTGGTGATATACCAAGATGACTTGACAACATACTCCAAGAAGGAAGAGGATCATTGTGAGCATTTGGAGAAGGTATTTGGTAGAGCTTTGGAGTATGGTATCTCTTTGAATCCAAAGAAATGTGCATTTGGGGTAAGAGAGGGAAAATTGTTGGGACATATTGTTTCCAAGGATGGAGTCAAAATTTATCTAGAGAGAGAAATTGTAATAGAAAAAATCTCACAACCCCATAATGTCAAAGGTATACAATCTTTCTTTGGAAAAATAAACTTCCTAAGGAGGTTTGTGACAAATTTTGCTGAGACAGTTCACCCAATTTCCAAGATGCTTAAGAATGGAGCTAAGGTTGAATGGGGAGAGGAGTCTGTACAAGCCTTCTAGGCCATTGAGCAAGCAATAAAGGAGTCTCCTATATTGAAAACCCCTGATTTTTCTAAACCCTTACAAATATTTTCATTTGCTTCTTTCCACACAATTGCAGCTGTGTTGTTGCAAAAGAATGCAGAAGGTTTTGAACAACCTATATCCTTTTTCAATAAATATTTATAAATTGTTTAACTCAAGTATGATATTAATGAGAAATAGGCATATACATTGGTGAAGGAAGTAAAATCCTCAAGGCCTTAT
Organism: Sequoiadendron giganteum; assembly: GCA_007115665.2. Lineage (NCBI taxonomy): Eukaryota > Viridiplantae > Streptophyta > Pinopsida > Cupressales > Cupressaceae > Sequoiadendron > Sequoiadendron giganteum. Next base: position 837,974,655 of record CM021102.1, read on the forward strand.
TAGATGGGAGCTATTGTGGTTGCATATTTACCTAGTGTTCTTGTCAAAGATATCTTCACACAGTAGGAAGTGTCAAGAAGATAGTGTAGATGGATCAATAGGATCCAAGAATTCAATATTGAGATCTAGATTACTAAGATGGTAAGAGGACAAGGATTGGCCAAGCTTATGGCCCAAATTAATCTAGAAGAAAATCAGATAAATTTGTAAGAAGAGGAGAATAGATCACACATATGTGATATGGAACATTCTGAATCGTATAAAGGTGTGATTTATTATTTGAAAAAGATGACATATCCTTATAACTTAAGTGAAAATGAGAAAAGGACATTGAAATTACATGATATCAAGTATGTGATTTTAGCTGGTAAGATTTGGTGGAGAAATGGGGAAGGTGTCATGCTAGAGTGTGTAGATCAAAAGAAATTACAAGAAATTCTGATTGAGATGCATAGTGGAGTTTGTGGAGGGCATTACATGGCTTAAAAAACTGCACATAAGATACTGAGGGCTGGATTTTTGTGGCCTACCATTTTTAAAGATGCACATGAATTAGTAAAGACATATGATGCTTGTCAGCGTTTCTCTGGTAAGTTAAAATTATTTGGTAACTTGCCTCTAAATCCAATTACAGTGCAATCTCCATTTCAGCAATGTGTTATTGACTTTGTGGGAGAGATAGGATGTAAGTCTAGTGGGGGCCACTCATGGATATTGGTGGCCACTGATTATTTTACCAAGTGGGTGGAAGCAATTCCAATGAAGATGGAAACTAGTAAAGTGGTAATTGACTTCCCGATGAGCAACATATTGACATGGTTTGGATGTCTAGAAAGGATTGTTTCGGATAATGCAATGTGTTTCAGATTTGACGAATACATAGACTTTTGTGAGAAGCATGGGATCCAAATTCCTTACTCATCACCATATCACCCACAAGGAAATGGACAAGCAAAATCAAGCAATAAAATCTTAATGAAACTCATTAAGAGAATCTTGGATAAAAATAAGAAAGCATGGGATTCTAAGTTGATATTAGCAGTCTAGGCAGATAGGTTAACTATGAAGAAAGCAATAGGATATGCCCCATTTGACTTTGTCTCTGGGATAAATGCAAGGTTTCCCCAAAAGAATCTGATGGAGATGTATAAGTTTGTTTAGACATATGATAATGAAATTGATGATGAAATGCAATTGAGAGTAGATGCTCTCATATAATTGTATGAAACTAGGAGGGCGGATCAAATGAAAAATAAAAAATTACATTTGCATGTAAAGAACTTGTATGACAAAAAGGCAACTACAAGGAGCTTCCAAGATGGAGTTCTGGTCTTAATGTGGAATGCTAGATTAGTAGATAAAGGGAAACATGGAAAAATATGATGTAATCTGGTTGGATCCATTTCTAATCACCAGTAAGTGGGGTGAAGATTCATACTACCTCCAAGAGATGACAGGGGATATTCTTGAATTGCCAGTTCATGGACAACTCTTGAAGTTATACTTCACTTGAAGTATGTTTTTCCATGAACAGTAGTTTAGGTTTATGTATGTGTTAGTGGTAGGTTTCTTTCTTGCTGGGTTGTTTGGTCCGGACAACCCTTTTTGTTCATCTCTACAATTGGTCTACTCAACCCGAGATTATGTGATCTTGCTTCATTCCAATGGAATGAACATCCCCAACTGGAGCCACTGATGGAACTTCAATTCTTGTTCTACAAGTTCCATTTGATCTTGCCTATGTTCTTGGTTCCACATGATGTTTGAGAAAATCCTAGGGTTGGGATTTGCATTTGTTTCCCTCTATTTGTGTAAAACCCTAATGTCTTATCTTATACCATGGCTTGGATCTATTTGATCCGTTACTTTTTCAAGAAGGGTTAAAAAAAAAAACTTGTGTCTCATTGATCCGTCTAGGTTTGGTCCCCTTTTGATCTATCATTATATTTTCCTTTCCTAGACTTTATTTTTTCCTAAGTCTAGGATGGCCCCATGCTTCCCCTTTAAAAACAACTTATGTCATCATTTGTCGTCGACCAAGTAATGTCCCCTCTTGTTTTAATAATTTTTAAATATTTTTTAAAGGGATAAATTTTCATCATCGTTGATGAATGGTCATTTGATCTCAATCATTCCCCGTTATCTTGTGATGACCCCACCACATAGTTTTGGCTAATCATGATATCATGAGCGAGTGCCACTTGCCACATTTGGATAATTTGAAGGAATGTTGAGGGTACTTTAATATATTTAGTTGGCTTTAATACATTAATTAGTGGGTTACTAAAGCAGGTGTAAGAAGCACATGTTTCAAATGGACAAAGATGTTTTGATCTCGGTAGGAAAGGTGCTCGATGTTTAACGATAGAGTTGGAAGTTGTTTTGAATGAACATGATTGTCGATGATTGACATCCATGTTTTCCCGCTATTGCGTGATCAAAATTTGCAAGGTTTTTACTGATTCTGATATCACGGGCGAACGCAACTGATCCGGGGGACATTTTTTAGTGAAAATTGAAGTGTTCCCAATGCTCCATATTTCAACACCATTAGAAAGAGAACGACGTCTTGATTCCAACGCAACTTGAACGGGGCGAAAAGGACTCCGTTTGTGCAAGTTACGGCCGGTCAAACTTTCAGTCAAACTGGCTTCAGGGGCGTCCAGAGGGTGAAAAAAATAACCATCTCGGAAATCGATAGAACTAGCGTCATCACGAAGAGCTCATCAAGATGATTCCAACTACGTTCATTTCATCGAAATCCGACATCATATGCTCGAGTTAGAAGCAGTCAAACTTCAATCAATTTGAGGGTACAGATGATGACATCATCATACTGACGTGTCAGACCGTACTGTACGGAATCCATATGGACGAATTCGTACGAGACACGTGGTAGGTGACTCAACTGTATAGACCAATCAGCAACTGACATGTGTCCTCCATACCGATGATGTGGCTCTCCGTACCCGACATGGCATACAACTCAGCAACAGTCAGCAAACACCATTGCAGATTCTGGCGAATGGTGTTTTGACACGTGTCGTATGTTTTTGGCTGAATGCAGTTCAACGGTGGAACAAAATGTGGTTGCAGCGGGCTCGACCCCGCGATCTCTGCCCAAATGGCCGGGCCGTCAGCCGTTGCACCAAACGCAACGGCCTATAACATACATAGCATTGTTTGTTTTTATTGTTAAACGGTTCGGGTATTGGTGATAAAGCGGGGCCGGCGGGGTTGGAACCGCCGACCCCACGGCCAGTAAAAAATGTAATTGCCAATAGACCGCGCGACATACCTTGGAATTATAGGGCCACATTGTAATTTTGTTAAGGTTCTGTTAACCGAGCCATAACCAAATGGCTTAATAAAGCCATAAACAAGTAACACCAACTCTAACAATCTAAACCAAAAGCCAAATGGAGATATCAGAGATGTTATATGAGATCATAAGGGAGTTAGATATTTATTTTGGTGGTTAAGTCTAATAAGGCAAATTGTATGTATAAAAAGAGGGGTATAGGCCTTGTTTTTCCAAGTCCAGGTGGTGAGAACGAGAGAATGCTCGGGAGATTTTGCAGACATTTCCGCACATCAGAGGAACGTTATGCTGCTGTGCTTGAAGGAGATAGTCATTGAAGCAATTGTAACTGATTTTGGAGTATAATCGGATCGGTCACTCCGTTGGAGAGGGACCCGGAGACGTAGTCCTTAGGGACGAACTCCATTATCAATTGCGTTTGTTCTCTTTATCTTCTCTCTTTCTTTTCAGTTCATTATCTTGGCAATTATATTATGTTCATTTATTCATTTGAGCATTGTATTAAGTGATCATTTACATTAAGCACTCTATAAGCAATTGTCTTAGATCCTAAATAGATCAGCAACATGGATTTCCTTGGCAACATAGAAGGTGGTGGGCCATTTTCCATGGTGGAGGTCATGTCAGATTGCTTTAAAGGCAGTCATTTGATGATTCAGCCAAAGTGAAAGATCAATAGGTAATATTTAAATTTACATCAAATGTGATTGGGGTCGTTGGTGCAGTGCACAAGTGAAATTTAATGGCGGACAAGACATTTTTTGGCGTGATTTAATTGAAATAACATGACTATTTTTCTTATTCTATTGTATCGCAAAGCATTCAAGTAGTTTCATAGAGTAGTCTTAAAGTTGAGGATGAAGTCACAAGTTGTTGCAGTGAAGAATTAGGGTTTCTAGGAGCGCAAAGTCGTAAGTTGAATTTTGCATCCCCTGGTCAAATTGTAATCTGAATTTGGGGGAATTTATTGTGTGGTTGTTGGAAAGCTTGCTGAAAATAATTTTAGGGTTATAGGTGAGCTAAATTATGGGAAACTGCAAAGTATTTTTTTTGTAATTTCATAGTCTTGTAAGGCCCCATCTTGTTTAAGGTCTGTAATACAAGGAAGCCCTAGTTTGCTCCAGATGGCACTATTAAAAGGTAATTCCTGCCAAATTGAATTTTTGAATAGAAACTTGTATGATGATTTCCTAGATCAATTGTTGATGTCAAAAAATGATAGGAAGATGGGGCTGGTTTTAATGCAAGGAAAAACCCTAGGGGAGGGATTAGTGTATAATTGTTTTAATATAGTTGATGCTAGGGTACCGCGTAAGGTTTTGGAGATGTTCAGACTATGGTTTGGAAAAATAAATTTGCCTCATCCTTTTTCAAATGGCTATATGTATGACATGGGGAAATTGGTAGTTCCAAATGTGTTTCTTGATGTTGATTTTCTCAAGGCAGTGGTCGAAAGGTATGATCCTATCACACGGGTGGTTATGGATAATGATGGAAGAGTTTTGCTAAGTATTAACAGAGAGGATTTTTGAGAGGTCTTTGATTTGAGTGAACCCAATGTATTCTTGGTCCCTATTGAGCTTGAAGGAATAAAATAGGAATATGGGAAGATGAAGTCCCTTTTCAGAGCTAAGATTCTCCCACCTCATTTGGATAGGACAAGAGGTTCAACTGTTCATATTAGCCCTAGTGACTAGGAGCCTTTCAGATTGGATTGTTTTGCCAAGCACTTCTTGGCTAATTTCTATTCATTATGCCAAATTTTGGGTTTTATCCCTAATATAGTGATGCCTATAGATTTTATGTTCATGGGGGTGCAAATACAACACTCGAATTTCTCTGTAGTATATTATTTTGCTTCCTTCTTGGTTGAGAAGATACATGAAGGGTTATTGAAATTGCAGAAAAATGATACATGCACCCCCTTTTACTAGTATTCTATGTTAATGCATATGTTTTTGTTCAAGAATGTTGAGTTTTTCTTTGAGAAGATGAGATTGAAGCAATTTTTTAGTGGAGAAAGGTTGCTCGTACAAGTGTGGACTACTGACCTTTCATACAATAGAGAGAATTTCCACTATGTACATTTCGACAACTGCTTTGCATCAAGACTGGGAGCCAAATTGATGGTGAATCTACCCAGGGTTCCTCTAGAATTGCATGATTTTCTTAGGCCCAAGGGGAGAAGGCTTGATTTGAAGGTTTTCCACAATTGGGGTGACATTATCCCATACCTAGTCATCACTATCTTAAGGGTATATGGTTTTTAGGGGACCTCACATATATTGCCTTATAATGTGCCACCATAGGTCAGATTTGGTAAGGTCATGTGGAAGATAAATATACACCTTATAGTGTCAAAGTAAATGAGGTAATCAGTTTTAATTGGCCAAGTGATGAAGAATACCAATAGTGGGTGAATACATATTTAACTGAAGAGGAGTAAAAGCGGGAGTAAGCTGCTAACAGTTAATCAACCAATTGTTGCAGTTATAACCATTTCTAGTTTTGTTTTGGTGGCAGTCTAAGCGCGATGTTCTTGCAGATTTGTTGTTGTTGGAACAAGAAGAGTCTTCGGGGAAGGTTGTTGTTGTAACCAAATTTTGAAATGTCACAAAGCAGTCCAAGTGGCTAGTAACATGTGTGCTTTCTGGCCTGATGCTTGGTTTCTCCTTCATTTTCTATAAGAAGGATTTCAAGGCCAGAAGTATGGGTTAGCAAGTTAGACGGTTTTGGTCGAGTCTAGGTGGAGTTGCAGAGAAATTGTAAAATTTGATAGTTACTAAGGAAATGCAAATTAGGTTCCGATTCATTTTTTTGTAGGTTTTGAATTCATGGAGATTTAATATTTTATGACAGTACTGGAATTTGAATTAATTTGATAAATTCAAGCTCATGTCTCTCCTTTGTACAAGCATATTTGAATTTTGAATAAAGTGATCAAGAGTGTTTTTTTCATCTCACTATTGTGGTGTGTGCAATTATTGTTTTATCTTTAATTCAAAGAATTAATTAAAATTCTTAAATGAGACTGTAGGTTGATATGTTTTGTACAAGGATCTGATAAGTAGTATTAAGCTAGGGTTACAAATTGGTGATATTGTAGGAAATATTATCAAAGATCTTATATGCTATATGTTGAATAAGTTATAAACCCTTAGGTATTTTTGGATTTGACTCCTCCAATGGAATTAAGGAACTTATCTAAGTTTCATTTTCTCTTTGTGATTCATTATTTATTTATGTTCACCTAGAGCTTGCTACAATTTTAAAATCAATGAATATCTTTTACTTTCAAGTATTGTTGTGACTATCTCACTCTCCAAATGGTTGATATTATTGATGAACAACCAATTCTATTTAGTATTATCCTGTTCTGTTGAGATATTATTGAGATTATTTTTATTGTTAATGGTGTTTATGATAATGGTGTGGAGGTTGTAAACACATTAAGGGATCACCCTCCTAGGTCTTGCAGAGCCCAAAGTGTAGGAGGTCTTTAAAATCCTCATCAGTTGGTATAGGTACTTTGAGCTTCCCTTGATTGGAATTGGAAATTCCATAGGTAGATTAGAAGATCAACTTGGTTACAGTAAAAACAACCAACATACGTTATTGGCCTCCTAATGGACCCCCCTATCATGTGGCCTTACCTATTTTATATTCCTATCTACACCCTCATCTATAGTCACTCTCTCATGTCATACTCTCTTAAAATATCCTCTGTCAAATTTTCTAGATCTTCCCTTGAACTCTTTATAATCTCACTCAAAATCCTATTTGACCACTAAAATTGTAGCCTTTTATCATGGGAGAAACCTTGGTTATGACATACAAATAAGTGATATACCTATTGGTAGAAGAGATGGGGATAGATTATTTGATGTGTATTTATAATAAATTTCATGGAATATCAATATCTGAAAGTATCCATCATTTTACAACATTCCAATTCTCTCAATGAGTTATATAGAGTTAAAATACAATAAAATATAATATACATTGATTTTATTTTGTCTAAATTTGTTTCATTTGAATGTGAAAATGCCCTCTCAATAAACAAGGATGAAAATTTATCTTCTAATGAAGGGTATGTTGATTACTATAAAGATATGTATGATTAAAATGATGCATTTGATTATTATTGCATGTAAGAAGAAACTAAATATGATGATAATGATGTAGCTGATCCAATTCTTTAACTTATGAAAATAGTTCTAGTCTAAATGAGTATGATTTTCCCACTCATAATTTTGAATACTTGGAAATATCTAATCCCAAAATCAACATGATAACAAAATCAAAGCATTATATTAAGCATGTATGATAAGAAGTGAAAAAGAAACATAAGAAAATGAATGAGAATTTAAAGCATATGTATAAAGAGAACATACCTTCAAATTTATGATTCGATTTGAGAAACTACCCAATTATGTGTAGTTTTTATCCTTCTTGCATCAAACTCCTCAAGAATTAGATCTTTTCAAGAAGTTTCTTCATTTTCAACATTCAATTATATATAAATCTAATATAATTACTAAAAACTATAGAAATAATCAATCTATAATATGAAATTATAACAAAAAAATTATAATTAACATTGAAACACTACAAACATGAAAATATGAGTTCATATAATCAAATTTCATGTAAAAACTCTATTTTTTCCTCCTTCCTACATTGGAAAACAAAAAAAAGGTGGTACAAAGGTTGTGGAATGTGTAAAAAGATGTGTGCTTTCCCCAACAACATGGAAAAACATTTTTTTGTGAAATAACGCATAGAAGTAGGAGAATAGTAGAACATGTGGGCCTAAATCACAAGTTTCCTACCTTTTTTACTATTTTTATAAATCTCCAAACATGTTCATGTTATAACAAGAGCATTCTTTCACTTGCACAAAGCACGAGTGCGCTTTGGCCTACTCTAAATGGTACCAAATTTCAACTTTTTCAAGGTGCACTCACATTTTTCATTTGATGAATTTGTTAAGGTTTTGTGAGTGTTATCATGTGTGTATAGGGTATTGGGTTGAGTTATATCTATGAGAGCTTTCTTGGAGAAATGATGACATATTTTAAGTTCTATCTATGTCTTATTTTGTATGTGAAATGAAATTTCACCATAATTCCCTTGTTATGTCATATGTATCATTGTATGACATGACCCTTTGTGTGTGTGTTTACATTCAATGCAACATCCCTATACCCTCAACCCTATAAATTAAACCCTCAACCCTCATCCCTATACCCTATACACTCAACCTTATACCCTAAACCCTAAACATTGTCCCTCAACCATATACTGAAAACTAATGGAACACAACAACCTACTAAGAGGAGGGGTGAATCAATAGGTATTAAATTCTATCCTTCTTAGAGCCTTTTTGTGTAGACTAATTTATTTAACCCTTAATGTCTAGATATTAAGCATGTGATACATAAATATAGTAAAGAACAACACATTACATAACACATGATATACGTGGAAACCATAAGGATAATTGTTGCTAGGATCTACTATCCTAATCTAGAATCACAAGAAATTAAGTTCAATTACAATGTTTTAGGGCATCAACCAAAGGAAGTATCAACCACCTAATTTAAGAACATCCATTCCAAGGAGACACCAATCCCATAATTTGATCCACAACTCAATACAACATTATAAATTCATATTTGCATACAATTTGGATATACATAAACCTGAGATGCATCAATATATATAATAATATGTTGCAATTATTGTAACTTACACTACTAATGTAGCTACACTCTCAGCAACACATACTTATTCTATGCACTCTTCTCTGCTCTACACTCTCCTTTGTTCTACACTTTCCTCTATTCTGCACTTGCTTCTGTAGTGCATTCTCAACAGTACTTCTCTTTGTTCAGCTCATAGTGCACACACTACCTTCTCACACTACTTCAACAACACACTTTAACTCATGGAAAACACCTAATTTTCTTTCTTTTTCACCAATCTACAATTACTACCTCGAGATCCACTTCATCATCCAGATCAGCCCTAGCATCATATTAGGGTTTCCCTTATTCATTAGGTTCACCAACGAGATGTTAGTTCATCGATCTACACACCATAATTAAGATATCTAATAATTTTTATCAGATATCACCATACTTATGCATCAAGCCATACAACAATTAATTCAGTTACAAAGAATTTCCCTTCATTCTCTCTGCCAAACCTTAAAATCCTATTGTGCATTCAATGTGTTCTTTTGATTATTTGATCTCATCTTTATTTTTTTCTCAACGATCACCTCTATCATCTATGTCATCATTGTGTACATAAAATCTCATTTACACTGGTTCTTGGGTGTTGTTGGACCAAATAATTCTCTACCCTATGTCGGTTCCCATTCAAAACCCTTGTTCACATGAACTTAGCCATTTGAGATATTCATCTTTGAATATTGGTCATCAATCTCTTTCTTCATCCCATGATCTATTGGCTCTTGTTCACTATTGTAGCTTTAAAACACAACCATCCGATAAATAGTTGTTCAAATATTCATCATTGATCGTATATATAATCATTTAGCCATCAATTATTGATTTGAAACAACGATACAAAAGCAACCACTAAAAATTTTCCACATGTCACCTTGTCATTTTTTTTATGAAGGTCAATACATGTCATCCCCCTTCATCATCACCTTTCACTTATCACCATTCGATCACCATTGATCAATCTTCTTTGTTAAGCATATTCATATATCGTTCAACATACATTGGGTCCACTAGGACACACATCCAAAATTTTCTCATCTCGTGAGCTTGAAAATGGGCCCACAAAAACTTTGTGAGGTGTGTGACCACTGTTTGATCTCGACCATCATGGATTAATCTCCACCATTACTCATAGACCTCGCAAGTCTTGATCGGTTCCCACTAGAAATATTGCAAGGTGTGCAACCATCGTCTGATATCATTTTATGCCACGTTTTCTTTTGTCATTCACTCTTTGACTATACCATCAATGCATGTCAACCTTACGGGGTCCTGTAGTCAACATCATAAACTCACCGCCCTATCAAAGATACTTCTCCTAGACTCCTGCTGACACATCAATGTCTCATTGATGAGATAGCTATCAGTTTGTTGAAGAGACATGGATGAAACTCCTCCTAACACCATATTGTCTCATCAATAAATCTCCATAGTGTTTCCATCATTATGTCGAAGAGACATAGACCATTCTCTTGTCATCCACACATTGTCACATCGATAAGAAGAACATCGACCCATCAAAGAGACATCTCCCATTCGCTCACCTATCACGCATGGTCACACTGATAAGGTGGCCATCGGGTCATCGGAGAGACTCTTGCTTGACTCTTTCCAACATTGAATTGTCTTACCAATCTGCTAGTGATGTATAATATTGAAACGCTAGATAGAGAGGCCAGTCACCCTCACAACTTCAAAGGATTAAGTAGTAACTTAAGCTACCTACAACCTGTTCAACTAGCCAATGACAAAATAGAAAATCTATTAAGGCACCATGACTACTAGAACTAGGGTTTAACTTATGAACCCTAAACATGTCCAGGAGCATAAATAATTTTTTTATGAGCTCAACCTTCAACCTTTGGAGCTACAAAGCACATATCTAGAATTCTATCAAAAAACCTAGTTTGAATTTGCCATTTAATCTACCATCAGATCCATGAATCTTCACACTCATCTTCCTTGCATGACTTGCACTTTTGACATCAATGCCAACTATATGGAAACAATCTTCCCCTTAGGCATTGATGGAAAACTCCATTCTCAACTTTTTGTCCCTTTTCATTGTCATCTGAGCTACATCAAATTTTCTCAACATTCTCCCCCTATCTCAGATACTTGAGCATTTGCAATATTTCTCCCCCTTTTATATCAATGGAAAAGGGTAGGCTCCCTCTAACACATTACTCTCCCTTTGAAATATAATTCAAAGATAAATGGGAATCTAGAATGATACAACCATCAAATCTTTAGAAATTTGATACTTGACTTGGTTTGACCTATCTATCTCCAGGGATGATTGAAACATAGAGGAAACTCCCCCTAGACATATGCTCCATCACTAGAGACTAGTGATATGAGGTGGGAGAAGTAACTCCCAACTTTTTCCTCAGATATTCAAATTGTTCCTTGGGAAGAGGCCTGGTGAAAATGTCAGCTACCTGTTCCTTGGTGGGAAGGTACTCCATACTGACTTCCTTATCAACAATTTTTTGTCTTATGAAGTGATACTTGATGGATATGTGCTTGGTTCTAGAATGCATCACTCGATTCTTTGAAAATTTTATGGCACTTGAATTATCACAAATAATTGAAATGGGTTCTTTATACTATACCTTGATGTCCTTGAGAGTTTACTTCATCCATATAACTTGAGTACAACATGATATTGTTTCCACATACTCTGCTTCAGTACTAAATAGAGTGACTAATTCTCGTTTCTTTCTCATCAAGGAAACCAACTTGTTTCCCAAAAATAATGCTCCTCCACTGGTGCTTTTTCTATCATCCACACTTCCTACCCAATCAACATCTTTGTATGCAATTAGAGTGAAATCCTTGCTTTTGGGGTATTATAGCCCATAGTCAACAGTACTCTTGATGTATCTAAAAAAACTTTACACTGCATTGAGATGTGACTCTCTAGGTGTTGCCTGAAATCTTACGACTAAATACACTACTTGCATAATGTCTAGCCGTGATGCAGATAAATCAACAAGCTTCCAATAATTGACCTATACACTATCTGATCTACCTCAAGTAATTCATCTATTTTTCTTAATTTGCAACCAGTTATCATGAGGTTTCCAACCAGTCTGCTATGTTCCATACCAAATTTCTTGAGCATTTCCTTTGTGTACTTAGTTTGAGATATGAGTATCCTATTATCAGTTTGTACAATATGTAAACCAAGGAAAAATGATAATTCTCCTAACATTGACATCTCAAATTCATCTTGCATGTGTGTAGAAAATATTTTATATAGTTTATCATTGCTACAAATAAAAATAATGCCATCCACATAAACAACTATAATCATGTGCTCACCTTCACATTTTAAATATATCTTACTATCTGCACATCCCTTTTTGAATCCTTATTTCTGCAAGTACTGGTCTAGTCTTGAATACCATTCTCTAAGTGCTTGTTTTAACCATACAATTCCTTTCTCAATCTAGAAACATAATCATCATCCTCTAACATCTGAAAACCTTCTAGTTGTTCAATGTAAACTTCCTCTTCTAAGTTTCCATTTAAGGATGTAGAATTGACATCTATATGATACACTTTGAATCCTTTGTAGACTAAAAATGAAAGAAACATTCTAATGCCTCCTTGTCTTTCTACAGTTGCAAATGTCTCTTCAAAATCAATGCCTTCAACTTGTGCATACCCTTTGCACACTAATATTTCTTTGTTTCTTATCAGTGTTTCATCTTTGTTCA